>VZUI01037825.1:0-77650 GCA_013401135.1 Cettia cetti | reverse complement strand
AGAATAGAATAGAATAGAATAGAATAGAATAGAATAGAATAGAATAGAATAGAATAGAATAGAATAGAATAGAATAGGAATAGGAATAGAATAGAATATTTTAGTTGGAAGAGACCTACAACAACCTTCTAGTCCTACTGCCTGTCAGCCCACTTCAGGGCTGACAAAATATTACTGAGAGGATTCTACAAATGTCTCTTAAATACTGACAGATGTAAGCATCAAGCACAAGGAGAAGAAGGAAGAAAAGCCTATAAAATAAGTATAAACACTAACAGTTTTGTATACTTATTGCTGATGGTTAATAACATGTAAAATGAACTTCATTAGCATGAAGTGCATTGTCAGTGAATGAGTTTAGTAACATTTTTGTTTGAAATTTGAAACTGTCCTGATGTGTCAGTCTTTAAAATATAGCACAACAATCTCCAATTCCCTGGGAAATAGCAAATAAGATGCCTATATTATTTAAAAACCTAACTGAGTTTGAACAAATCTGAAAAACATCTCCAGGTATTCACACAATCCTAGGTAAAATGTCTTTTCTATCAGAACATTCTCACTCATATTCAGAGATAAATAGATGAAAATTACCAATATTGCAGTAAAATTTAAAACACTGCTATATTTCTTTTAAAAATTTTAGAAGAAAAGCAACGTCATTTTGCATTTTTCTAAAATGTTGCAACTACTTATCTTCTAATAACAGATTTTTAGCAAAGCTTCTTAATTTTTTACCAAGCAACATTGCCTCTCATTTTCATTCTGCTAGGAAGAGTACTTTATAATTCTAAACTAAATTTCAATAGAAAACATTTTCCAATATATGTAAATCCTGCATTATCATACTTTGCATTGTTAAATAGTGTTTCAGTGGATCTTGTAAAACTGCAGCACTGGCACCATAAATCTCTTCTATACTACTGAGATAAATAAATCTCTGGAGAAGGCAGAATATTCTTTTCTACTGCAAGAAATATGGAAGTGTATTAAACTTCTGAACTGAGATTTGGTTTCGAAAAATGCTAAGTGCCTTCTTTCACTATCAGCTAAGATAAAGGTTTAGTATGAATCATGTGCACTTTAAACAGTACTGACAAGAACCATGTATTATTAAGCATTGAACTCTGCCATAGCAAATAATATTTATCTGACAAAATATAACAAGTGGCTGACATTTTCTATATTAATGTCATGTTTCATCATTTTAGAAAACTTATTTTCTTAATTGCTACAGAGTGTCCAAGGTGTTTGAAGCTTTAGCAGATGTATGACATACATCCTCTGTTCATAACATCTCACAGACTGACTCACACTCAGGGAGTCAAATGTAAATGACACAATAAAGAGAAAATTTAAGAAATAGTATAAATATCTGTAGTGTGAAGAGGTTATGCAAAGACAAAAAGTGATTATTCAGACAGAATTTAGTGGAATAATCTGAGAACCATAGGCAGTTAGCCCACAGGCCCCCCAAAACTTCTAAAAGCCCATAGGGAATTTCCAATCCCAAGAGAACTGCTACTTTCACTAGGAAAAATAAGAACTGTTCCTCAAGAGACAGTTAGACAACTGAGGTTGAGACTTTCTGTGCTTAAAGATATGAGACTGAAAATTGAGCTTCCATTTCAGCAATGCGTGAAGTTTACTGTAAAAAAAAAAAAAAAAAAAAAAAAAAAAAAGTATCTTCTTTTGCTACTGGACAAAAAAGGACAGGTGAAAATAGGGAAGAGAAGGAAACAGAAACGCAGGGGAAAAAAGTTAAAAGTGGGTTAGTTTTGTTTTCATAAATGCAGGTCTTGAGAGTGTGTCTTACATTCAAAATTCACCTGACTTTAATAAATACCATGATCTGCTTTGGAAGATTCATGAATTGAAAGAATCATATATGCAGCATATTACTGAAAGCTAGACCTCTCATTCAGTACATTTTGAAATTACAGACCTAAATGCACATCTTGCCTTATACTTCCATTATTTATAAAACCTTTTTGCACAATGTTCTTTGAAACAGCATAGTTTGATCTTTTGATTAGGCCTTCTCGAGCATTTTTAGTTTATCAATATTTTCTTCCCTACTACAAAAATAGAACATACATGTTTCAGATGCTTGTCTTGGTACATTCTATTAGCCTGCACTTGAAAGAGAACACTGGTGATTTGACAAATATGTCAAAACAATCAAGAGTGAAATCATTACATGTATAGATACTCATATATTTACTGCAATATTAATGTGGAGGAAAGGTGCTAATTTGAGAGTTGTCAAGTGTCAGTCCCACAAAAAGGTAGAGAACACACATTAGCAGTGCCAAATCTATATAAAGTTTAAACTCTCTAGATCACATGGGAATTGTTACATTCAGTAATGAAATATAACTCAGTATTTTCAGTGCTTTGCTTTGTCTTTTCTGCAGAGAAGGCTTAAAGTACAACATGGTGCTAGTTTTATATTTTTGATGATCTTGAAAGTTTTATATGAATGCAGTTCAGAGAATAGAGATTATTAAAAAAGAAAATATCTTCAGCATGAAACATGTTGTAATCATATAATCTTTTACATCTTTTATATGTGAGGAAAATGTTTTAAAACATGCTATGCCTCTCACACAGCTTTTTGATGGTTTTGTCAGTCTGCTTGTTTTCCCGCAGTGAAATCCCTTGCACTCATTTTCACCATCCTTTCAACATGCCTTCTTTCGTTATACTATCTGAAATGTCTGGCTTTGTGCTGTTACTAAATACACAGTCCTGGAGGGCTGCTGCAACTGCCTACTCACACGCTGCAGCAGCATTGAACTCCATCAGGATGTTCTTTCAAGTGCTTTGAAATGCCTTGAAATAGAGAAGGTATTATAGAAAAGCAAACTCTTTTCTATTTTATCCATGTAAACAGAAATCTATAGTGTCTTCTGCTGTGAACTAACAAAGGCTGCTGCATGACAGATGAAATGCAATTCAGGAGACCCACCATGAGAGTAATCCTTTCAAATGCATCTAGGATTGTTCAGATGATCAAGAAAAAAATGTGGCCATGAGTATTCATACATTTTATTTTAAAAAAGTTAGGATGAGTAAAATATTAAACTAGATGAGATTGTATGGGGGCTCAAAAGACATTTCTATACTTAATACCAAACAATTCTGCATACCTTACCTCAGTCTGTGACCAAGTATGAAAAAGTTTCTACTGATAGGACAAATTAGGAATGAAAATATTACCAAAAGACATAATCAAGCTGGAAAAAAAGGATTTGTTTTATGATTTTTAAATTGGAAAAAAAAAAACCAAAAAAACAAACAGCATTTTTCCTAAGAGGCTCTCTGTACATTTTATTCAGGTAGCTTAATAAAAGTTGTTTCTTTTAGCAATTACTTTTCCTCTTTATATAACTACATTAGCAATGCCACACTAAGTGTATTTCTGGTGAATTACCCAGAACCCCAAGAGACTTTTCAGTTTATTGTTTCATGCCTCATATTGTATCTATCTAGAAAATGTATTTGCAAATTGCTGGCTATTTTCAATTTTAGCTTGTGATACACAGAGGTTGTGAATTATAACAAACAGTTCAGAAACTACAAGCATTTTCCACATACACAATTGAGAAAAAGGTATTCCATTTATGGTATGCAATCTTTTTCTTAGTGTTAAAGCATGTTATGAGTTTTAAAATTAGCCCCAGGGAGATGTTCCTCACTGGCAAAGTGCTAGCTCTGACTATGGTGGTTTGAAGGACAGTTTGGGTCTTACTATACAAATGGAAAAATTAGCTCTGCTATGTGTATTTAGCATCTACATGCCACAAAGCAACATCAGAATAACAGAGGAAATCTTTAAATATGGCACAGGAATAAGAATCTTCGGGTGCATGGTTGTGAGACAAAGATGTGATCTCTTTCTCTGCAAATGTTGCCAGCCCTGGACAGATGGAGCATGGCAGGAGCTGGAGGAAGGCAATGCTGGAAGAGCCGTGTGCTGTCCCTTGCTGGGGACAGTCTGTGGCCGTAAGTCTGGAGCACCGCACCAGCAGGAAAATCCTGCTGGGGGATAAAGTCCTGACATCACTGACCCTGGCAAAAGTCCCAGAGACAAGATTTTTCTCAAGTTTTTAATACTTTAACATACTGCACAAACCAGACACAAGATAAACACATTCTAGCTTACAAAAGGTTTGGGGATTTTTTACCTGCTTAGAAAATAAAGCTATTGCAAATACTGCAGATGTCAAGGAGATATATAATTATTTTTAAAGGTGGGATGTATCTTTATACCTATTTAGAAGAGAAAAATGAATGCAATGTTCTCTAAGAGATTGCTTAATGTCATCACTATGCTGCCACTGAAAGTCCAGTTAATATTGGAGACTAATTTAGACTTTTACTGAAATTTCAAAATTATGAAAAGGTGATGTATCTTTTGTCCTATTCCAAATTCAATGAAAAAAATACGTTACCTTTTGCTGCAGAGAAGACATGAAATCTAAAGCTACCTAACCTAATGCTATGTAACGCTTATTCTATGAAAAGTTTTAATTAGTCTCCAGAAAGCTGGCACCATTCCATTTTAAAGATATAAATTAATTCTTTACTTCAAAACCTATAAGAAGCATCTCTCTATTAATTTTTTTTCATAGGAAACTTTGATAGATTTAGCCCCTTATGAATCTCATTTAAAAATACATGCATTTAAATGCCAATTGGGACTTTCTCTAGAGAGCTAAGAAAAAAGGTTTTAAAGTGGATTCAGGAAGAAGAATAAAGTTAATGTTTTTATTCCCAAGGTAACTGAATCTTTTCCAGATATTACTGGTATCTGCAACTATGTCTACTTCTGGTAAACAGAACTATTTTTCCTTAGATTATATAGTTTTACTTTTCAGAAAAAGCACCCAGGTATTCTGACAAGAAAAAAGCCTCTGAAGAGTAATCAAACCTTATTTTTACCCACTGTATCAATGCTTTGTTGAACCTAAAGGTGTTATACTATTGCTACTTTTTGTTTTACTAGTCTTGGTTTCTGCAGCAAGACACTCTTGCACAAGAACATAATGATGAATAAAACTAGCACATGTAGCAGCATGTTATTAAGTCCCATAGAAAAAAGAATGTAAATTGAAATAGAGATTATACGGATGTTGTTTACTAAGTTCATTTTACATACATATTTATCACTGAGTTGGAAAAATCCATTCACTGGGGCTTTTTAGATTATAAGTGTGCTAGTTTTTTAATTATGCATAATAAATCACGTTGGATTTCCAAAAGATCAATCATTCACTTTAAATCTCAGACTCTGTAAAAATAGTAAGTCTGCTCTGACCTCAAATTTTTTGAACAAAAAAAGGAAAACCTTCAGATTTGAAATACTAGAAAAAATTGCAGTTCTTTCTGAGCTTACAAACATGAGATAAGATGGAGGTAAGATTACTCAAAGAAAATTTGCACTTTTTTTAACAATTACTTTATAGTGTATCATCTGTCTGGCCTATCTCCACTTTTCAGGCTCTGTAGAACTTATCACAGGAAAAGATACAAACTTCTATTTTTAATTTTTTTTAATTTTTTTTCCATTTGTTTTCAGCATGTTTGTGAAAGCATCATTGAATAAGCGCATGTTCTCTTTTCCTGTATAACCCTGGGAATATAGTAGATTTCTTCAGTCTACCAAGAAACAGAGATTTATGCTAGTAGGATAAAAGCTAACTGTAGAGGTTAAGTTTGGTTTCACAGGATTTGCCTCTCAGGTTATAATTTCAAAGGCCCAGTGTGCTGTTAGGGTCAAAGCTCTTTTTTGATGGATAAACCCCTAATAACTTGAGACATAGTAACAGGGGGAAAACTAAGGTTACTACACTGTTCCACTTCAGGTAGTGTGAGATTCACTAAAAAAATTTGCAAGTCAGGGAGAATGTGAAAGCTCAGCTGGCAGTCGATATTTTTTTTTTTCTCTCTGTGAAGTCTGCAGCTTTTTTCTATATATAAGCAATCTATTTGAATGTGATGAAGCACCAAGGTTTCGCACGCTTAAAGACAAGTGATAAATTGAAATGACATGGCTCTGTTGCTAGTTTACTGCTAAAGTAATCCAAATACCTTTTTAGTTTTTGTTACTGTCAAATTAATTTGTGTAAAATGTGCCAGGAGAGAACTCTAAAAGCAAACCAGGGAAGATAAATATCCCATTATAATCTTCTATGTTAGTGCAAGTCTTACTTCAGGCTGCAGTACTTCCTGAAACTTCAGACTGAAACATAGATGCAAAATAAGCCTTCCATACAAACCACACTGCATGCAAATGCAAACATAAATGATCAAAACTATCTTTATTATTTTCTTTTTTAAGAATATAGTTCAAACATGAGATGAATGCCACAAGAGAAATACAAGATTTTCTTCTACTGTTATGTGAACATAACATGTATTTCTATGCACACTGCAAAGTGCATAGTAAAACTTTGAACAAATTTGGAAGGGAAGAGTGAACTTACTTATATAAGAGTAGAGATATGAGCCTTTTAATATAAACTTTGTTTCTAACTTATGTACTAAAATCCATTTCTGGAACAAGTTTCCATTGTACAAAAATACCTGTTTTACACTGGTATGTGCACAACTAATGGGGGTGGCAGTGCACCCAGCAGCATAAGGAAACAATGAACTGCAGATTTTAAACAAACGAATTTACCTCCACTGCTTCTTGAAACTGAGATGCTGTGACAACAGAAAAGTACTTATGGAAGATCTACAGGAAAACTCTCTCAGAGAATCTAACAGTAGGAAGATGTAAGACAGTTCTGAATGGCATCCAAAATGACTACAGGGCATTTCTTCCTAATTCACATCATTAAGTGTAAACATGACTTTAGTCTTCATTAGCATTTTTCGTCTTGCTCAATCTAAGTATTTTTCATTTATAAGCTAATTGCTGTGTAATACTATCAAACTCTTTAATTGAAAATACAATGGTTTCTTTGAAAATTGATGTGAACAAAAATTCACTCTGATATTACAAACATTTCAATAACTATGAAAATTAGATTTAGTCTCTACATGGCTCCACTCACTAAGTATAATCAGATCTTATATTAACTAAGGAATGTTTTGAATTGTGACCTTATGCCTTCATTGATGCATGCAGAACTCTGAGGGCCTCTAAAATTCCTCTGACAATACATAGGACTTAACAGAATATTTGAGTACAGATATCATGAATATGAAACAGTTTCTTAAGTCCTGTATTACAAGACTTACCAGAAAACAGTACACACCTGAGAGAAAACAGTATATTGAATTTGTCAAAGGGGCATGTTGCTTCTCTTCACAGCTTGAGGATATGGTAGTTGCAGCAATATCAGAACTTTTGGGGGAGTATGCCTAATTTCACTCCAAAGTGCATGTTAGGTTTTTTTACTATTTAATCTGGAAGATTCACACAGATATTTCTGACATCCTATGAGTGGAAACCTGCATTAGCAGCATTTTGAAGAATAAATTTCAATTAGTGTCTCGTGGTTGTGACAGAATTATAAGAATCTTGAAAAAAAAAAATTGATCCTGAAACGCCTGTGTTTAATTGCTAAAATTGTAAAAAACATCATCTGGTGTGCTCTTTCCACCTGCCAAAGCCTGTGAAATGTGAAGGTGATCATTACATTAGGTGGAGCTATAGCTTGCCAAGGAGCAGTCATGGAGAATTTTGTAGGTAGTCACTTCTTCTGATCCCTCTCCTTTTTCAGTGTATTACATCTTGTTTTGGTCATAGGCTTCCCCTGATTTTCATTAGAGGTAGTGTGTTTATGGCCAAAATTCAGTGTTGGATACCAGTTTCACATCTGTTACAATATAGTCCAGAGTCTGTTATTTTGGCATCTAGATGATACAAATCCTGGGTTTTTTTTTTTAATAAGTTGCAAATTAAAACTGAATTTTAATTTGCATAATATTCAAATATATGAATATGATTGGCATAATACAGAATTGTAAATACTAAACTGCTAAAATGATAGTACTTTTAAACTTTCTGTTATTTCTTTTGTGCATTTTTAGTGGAAGGAAGATGAGCTTTTGGCTTTAAATTTTCTGACTGGCTAAAGTACAAAAAAGCTGAGTCCTGCTAAGGTGATCCAAAAAAAAAAAATTGGGAAGGTTTGTAGCTTGTTGCTTTCCTATCTTGGTTGTGTACCAAGTCAAAGCTATATTCTTCAAATAATAACTCTGGCAGCATTGACTAAAGCTCCAACCCCTTGGCTTAAGTACCCCTTCATATACATTAATCCAATGGCTGTAAAGCAGTCATTGTGGGGACCATTCACTATACTCTTAAGACACACCATGGAGTGGCTCTTCCAGAAAATACCTGATGATTAATTTTACCATCATAGAATACTGAAAAACTTTCTTTTTCTTAGTAATTTGACTGATGCTGCACAGATTTTTGTTACTAAAATTGCATGACTTCCACCAGAAGTGGAAGTGCTCTTTTGCAGAACTGTAGATTTGCTTTTTCTTTCTTTTTTCTTTTTTCCTCATTCTTTCCAACTATTGATCAGTTATTGATCAATGATCCATGATATAGAGTGCAAATTATTCATCATTTCATATTTATATCTATGCTAGGAAAGAAATATCAGATCTTGTCATCACATCATGTTAGCTACTGCTGTGGTTTCCTTCTACTCTCATTTCAACAAGTGATATCTCAAAAATATGAGGTGTACAATTTAACAACCCCCAAAGCTTGTAATCTGGTCTCCCAGCTTCAAGAAGACATAAATATATGGAAGAAGAGACAGCATTGGTATAAGCTCTAACATATACATATTTCAGAATAGCATTCCTTAAAATTATATTGGGATAGATTGCCTGGGATAAAAATTAAATTTTGCAATTAGAAAATGTGATATTGAGTAACAGATCTTGCAGCTTGCAGGCACTGTTATCAAGGTTCACAACCAAGAGTTTACATAGGACTCATTCTCATGTCCATGGAGGGCTGATGATCACATGATAGATTTCTGGCTTGCATCAAATGCAATCAAAAACATTTTCAGTAATTCCATCAGGACATACATTATAGCTACATAAAAGGTGCATATTTGAAAGAGGAAGTTCTATGTACTAACTCCAGAGGAACTACCATGGAGTTATTGTTACTTCATGCTACTACTAATACCAGTTTTCCTAATATATACAACTCTTTTCTAAGTCTCCAGACTGACAAGAGAAAAACTAAAACTGTGCTGGTTCCTGAATCTGACACTGAGTTGCAAGAGCTTTTAATTGAAATCTACATAAAATTTCAAACTCTAATAGATGCTAATCTGCAGTGCCCAAATCCTCAGAGCAAGTAAATTAAAAAAGTATACCCAACTTTAATTAAGTAACATTATCGCAAATACCAATCAAGGGAAGAGGAATATATTTTATGATTTGTTTTGCAAATGTATTTTCTACTCTGTTAGTAGGCATTATCCCTCTCACCAAATGTAACATTCTATGGGAGTTACTGCTGAAGAATTATTTTTACTTGTCTCTCTGCAGTGAAAGAGACAACAAACAACTTTAAAATTCTGCTAACAATCCGAACATTTCTCTGACAAGACCATGATTATGCTCATCAGAAAACTATTTCTATACTTTTATAGTTTGAAAATTATAAATAAATAAATAAATCTGTCCATTACAATTATTTTTCAAAGGAAGCCCACAGAGTTTGTAAAAGGCTTTGATTGCTTGGATAACAGTATGGAATTAAATTATTTAACAGCAAAAGTTCTGCTTAATTAAAAATTTAATATATTACTGAATTAGCTGTCAAGACCAGAATCAGCAAAATGATCCAGTTTGAACTGGTGTTTATTAAGTCTTTAAAATAAGAGACTGATAAAAGACACAACATAAACAAGAGAAGCAGTCTGAAACATTCAGGCCCTTGATGTTATTAAGGAGATCTTACCAACATAAAATATATAAAAACAAATGTTTGCAGGATCAGGATCCTAGTCTAAATCAGATTTAGCTCAAATTAAATCCTATTATTTGCTCTATAACATACCTAAATAGTTTGAACTACTGCTTAAAAAAATAAAAGTGTTTGCTGGTAATATTTAAGTAAAAATTTTCTTCTCTGCTCAGACTGGGCTTTGAACATGGCCAGGTAAGGAAAATTCATGATATCTAGTATATTTTCCAAAATATTCATTTTAGAACAGAGGGAATACAAAAAAAGGTTTGCAAAGAAATGTTTGTACAATCTAAAATGCACTTGATTCCCTTGATAATCCTCTGAGGGACTGCAGCAAAAGAAATTTACTACTTTCTCTCTCTTGATAAATCTGATTCCGTAAGTGTTAACACATAACTTTTGTCAGTTTATAGTCCTATGTTCTAAATAAAAGAGTTTACTTCCAAAATTAAAATCATTTTCCTATATGCACAGACATATAGGTAGGAAGGGGCATCTGGAGATTACCTTGTCCAACCTCCTACATGAAAGGACACTGCCAAATCAGGTTGCTCAGGGCTCTCCAGGCAGACTTTTATACTTTCTCCAAAAAATGGAGATCTTCCTAGGGATGATGGGTATTTTTCAATGGAATATTTTTCAAGACCCAATGGAGATTGAGTATTTTTCAATACTCAATGCATGACTTTGCCATAATGAAAAAACCCAAAACTTAAATACCTAATGTCTGTTCAGAACTTGCAGTGCTGTGCCTGTTGTCTCTTGTCCCACGCTCTGCGTCTCAGAGGAGTCTGGCCCTGCCTTCCCCACACACTGTGCAGCAGCTGAGGACAGCTGTGAGCCCTCCCTGCAGCCATCCTCATGCAAGGCTGGGCAAACCCTGCTCTTGAACCTCTACATGGTGTGCTACAGGTCTGTCAGAGAGACCTTTCACAGGGCTTATTTACCAACTCTTCTGCAGGGATCCCCAAAGCCCACTGTCCTGACTGCACGTGCACCAAGTGGATGGAAAACATAACTTCTCAAAAAATTCATACAAGTACTGGTATACTATTCATCATGTTTCAATAATGTTTTGCTTCCACATAAAATAAACGTACACTTTTAAATAAACACATACACATTGGCTTGCATATTGCCATACAAATACACATTTTTAACTTTCCGGTATGATGTGCAATCATGTAAACAAGGTGCTAGAGTAAAATAGTGTTATTTTAGGATTGGGACCTTTAATGGCATGAGTACTTATTACACCAAAGCATGTATCTTATCCAAAAATGGAATCATGCAAATAAAAATTTCCTACAATTCTGCAAACTAAAATTTAGAATGCTTTTTTAGTAATCCCTGTAAGAGCTCCGACAACAATTTATGTTCAAGGAAGAAAAGATATAAAGAAATTAATACATTAAGTGTTTTTTAAAAAATTATGTCCTGGCAAATCTTAATATGAATGCCAACATGAATCAAAATTCCCTACACAGTTAAGCTATACAGAAGTCAGCGAAGATTCCTTTGTGCCTCATATGCATTAAAACAAGTAATTTTTAAAATTCTGTTTAGACAATATAATGTTATGAATCCTGCAAAGAGATTATCAAATATAAGGGTATTTCAAGCAGTAACTTGAGAGAAATAGAATTGTAAGGAGTATACAGGGTTTCACAAATGCAGAGCTGTTCAAATTATATGATTAAAAATGATGGCATGATTCTGACAGCTTTCTGATCTCCTCTAATATTTCATTAAATAGATCCAATACTGTTTCAACATTTTTCCTAGTTTGTTTCAATATAAGTGATATCAAAACCAGCTGTAGGCAGCCATTCTTTCCAATATGGTTGAAAAATTCTTTAAAGATTTTGCATTCAGAAATACTAAATATTTGCATTAATAATTCATTGTGCTTGAATTTCTTACATAAATCCTGTTCCATAAGCAGAATGAATGAAGCTTTATCAATGCTAAATAAATTACATTTACAAGTAATAGATAAAATTAGCTAGAATGCATAAAATAAGATTTGACATAACTAAGACAAAAAGCAAACTTTCCATTGCTAAGAAATAGTGTAGCCTTAACTGAGAGCTTTTAGTCACATGATAATGGCCATATGCATTGGTTTAAATTAGAGTCAAGCTAAATATTTTACTTTTCAAAATAATTAGGACAGCTATAGGGGACTTTTTATTCCCTATAGTGCAAATTCAGTTAGCCATGATAATTTAATGGACAGTCAGGCCACACAATCTTATTAGCAAGGCTCCCCTTCAGCAGCTCCTGGAGTGAATTGTCATTCTCCACAGAAAAGCCACCATTCCAATTTGCATCTCACATATAGTATTCTCTCAAAGGGACAAGCATATTTACCCTTCGAGCTTTATTTATCATCAGTCATAACACATAATGTCCTATCCGTTTTATTCACCATAGATTTTTACAAGTTCAAGCTGTGCATCCATGCTATTTACTACTGGTAACTTCATGCTCCATATGCAAAGTCTTTTTTCTGATTGTAAACAGTTTCACCTATTTCATTTTTGCCAGTAGCCTGAGACAAATAATATTGATTGCATATTTGCATTACACATCCTGTCTAAACACATTTCTTCTTTAATACCTAAGAGAGGACTAGAAAAGTCGCTGACCCCAATAAGAGTCATGCCACCCTCCAAGGCTACATTCATACAGTAGAGTGAAGGTGCACTGGTGGCAGTGGCAGCCAAAAGATAACAGAAGAATCTGCAGCATCTGCCAGCATGTTAATGCAGATGAGTCCCCAGTAGGTCATTCCCAGCCTTCACTGACTACTTTGTCATCACTCTTCTCCTCACCTACATTAACTTTATGAGTGTAAGCACAGAGAAATGTTTTCTTGTTAAAATCACACTTCAGTATTGCCACCCTTGACTATGTCTTCTTGACTGTTCTAAACTAAGAAAAACAGGGTTTGGTACTCTGCCATTGACATATTTGTCTTAAGCCTCTTTGAATGGCAGTTTGGAGTATGGGGGCACAAACGGAGTCAGCAGGTATTTCAAGACCTGGCAGAGCTCTCTGTGGGAAGTGTGCCCTAGCTGTGTGCCTTATTGTGCAATTTAATGCAGTGATGTTCAGAGCACTGCTGTGAGCTGTTAAACTCTTCCCACTCTTGTCTTAGAGGCTGCTCCATTTCAGGGAGGTATGTAATCCTTGCACTAGTTTATAGCTCACATATGAAAGTTTCACCAGATGGCAAGATCATCACTAAGATGATGTGCACTTTTAGGACGTGTGGCATTCTTTGTTTGCTGTTTTGTAAGTAATTCAAAACAGCAGAAAGAGGTCTGCTTCTTCCTTCAACTGTCCACTGAACCTCCCTCAGAAGATGACAGAGCAAATGAAGCAGAGGTACACTCACAAGCTGTAGATATCTTGGTTTAAATATTTCCTTTACCAGCAGTAACCTCTACTACCTCTATGGCACTCTATTAGAAGTGTCATATTTCAGTTCAACTTAGTGTCTAATGTAATTTTCTTATTTTCTGCTTTCAACTTACTTGTATTCACAAAAAGTAGTTACAGAGAGAAATACTAGATCAGTCTAAAAAAAATTAATCATAAGAGGCCACATTCTACTACTGTTAGGAATTGAATTTGCCCATTGAGGGTTAACAGTTAAATCATTCCTATCTTAGAGCTGAAAGGGATGATGACTGCCTTTGGAAATCAAATTAAAATAACTAATAAATCCAGCATATTCTGTTTAATATCATTCTAGCTTATAGTTTCCTAGCCACAGCCTACAGGTTTGTGCTGTTAAATGAAAATGTGGTTAAACAGACAGAAATGTTTTTCAGGTATTTTATTGCACAAATTTACAGCACAGAATAGGCATTCATAAAAATCGGCCTCTACAGTAGCGTTGACTAAAAGCAATTTACTCATTTGAAGCATATGAATGTAAAACTTCTGTCAAACAAAAAATCTAGGCTCAGTTTCAACAAGATTTAGTTTTGAAAATAAGCACATTAAAGATAGATATATTTTTATGAAAAGGCTAGGATAGGGACCTGGATGGGCCAAAAGAGATGTTTTTGGCAAGGTATTCAAAGTACCTGTGTCAGAATTTTCTAAGGAAGATAAGGAGAATAGGTTTTTTGCCCTTACACTGGATTGTGAAGCTTAACTCATAAAGAACTTTATCCAAAGGCATTAAAGCCAATAGAAATCTCTCACTGAATTTAATGAGCTTGTGTTCAGGTCTTTTACATGACAGCTGAAAGACTGCCATTGATTGCAAGCCCTAATTTTATAAAGCTCTTTCATACCCCCAGCTTGGAGGCATTTGGAAACATACAAATGTATAAATAAGAGCCTTATAAGATAAAATTTGCCTGTTATACGTTTTAAAATTATGAGAGAGCTTCTCACCACACATGCATACATCCAGGAATATATCAGTTATTCCATGCACTTATTAATAACTGTTTCTTAGATACCCTCACATATCGGTTGGATAACCATCTCTGCACTGCTGGGTGCCAGCTCCAAACATTTAATCTAGACCAAGTACAGTTTATAATGACTTTTCCCTTGATTTAGCCAGAATATTGGACACAAAATATACATTGTCACTTTGCTTTTATGCTGATATTATCCCAACTATGCAAGCAAAGACATTACCTGATCTGGCATAAAGTTAACCCTTAAAAATTTTTAGGAAATTTTAAGCAGCAGAAAAGTCTAATACTTCATCAGTTCTTCATAATATCTCCTGCATTTCTGATCTAAGAAAGCAGAAGCATTGCAAGGAACATTACTTTTATATTTCCTATGCTGTTGAACTATAGCCCATAGTAAAAAGGTCCATCAAATAGGAAAATTACCAGAACCCCAAACAGAAAGAAGAAATTTCAAAAAGTGGTATCTTAATTATAGAAGCTATTAATTATCACATTTTTGTATGCCAAATAAGGAATGCTAACCTAATATTATAAGAGTTTGACTTCACTCAGACTTTAGAAACAGCAACGGTCAATTTAACAGAAATCTCTATCCTAATCTAGGTAACTGAAAAAAAATCCAGCAATGTGTAATTTTTTTTACCCCCTAAATGACAGTAAAAATATGCCAGTTTTCTAGAAGTTTATTGGCTTCTATTCAAAACAGTTATTTTCACTGTTATGAATGGCTGACAGATTTCCAAATCTGAAACACATCAGTATTAAAGCAATGGAATTATGTATCACCTGCCATTCAGCATTACACAAAACACTTTTTTAAAGACAATGTACAATAGCCATGAACTAATTTAGTCCCATATTAAGGAAAGGTAATAAATATTTAAGTTTTGATCATATACAAAGTTAATAGCATTTCTAACCATAGATACCCTGTAATTTTTGTAATATCAGTTAAGATATTAATTTCATTCAAAGACACAAGCAGAAGGGAGATAGTAAACCTTTACAAATCTTAGTTTAAGCATTTTCATTTTATTTACACACTTCAGGAAAATATATGTCTATTCTTTAAAAATCCAATTTCAGTCCTACCAAATCATGCAATAACAAGATACTATGTATTTTATAACATTTCTATGAACTAAATAAATACAATTTAATCAGGCCAATTTTTACACTTTAGAAATTCATCTCTCCAAAGGTACATCTAATTTAGGACTTGATTAGTATCAGGGATTTTGCTTTATCAACTTAACCCATTAGGCCATTGCAGATTCTGTTATTCTCCAAGAGAAAAAAATATTCTAACATCTGTTCTCAATGTATTTTTCCATAATTTCCTTTTATGCCCCACGAAACTAATTAAGTTCATCTACAAAACATTACTGAGTTTATCTGCACTATAAATGTCTTTCTACTATAGGATCACATGAAAATAGAAGAAATGGTAGCCTGAAACACAGTCCCCTTAAACCCCTCACTACTTCTACTGCATCTTTTGATCAAAGAAAACATAATTTTGAAAGTCAGAATTATGACACACACAACGTTTAACTAATGTCTTAAGTGACGTATATCGTAGCAAAGTGAGAAAAAAATTTCCATGTCTTACCATGACTGCTCCTTACTACTGCTGCAGTCTTATGAGAGAATTTTTTTTTTCAAAAAGTACATACCTTCTGAATGGTTTGAAAGAGTGATTTTAATATTTTAATTCACTTGTGCAAATGATCTCCAGAGTACAGAAGTGCAGTAGAAATGTCCCAGTAACCTAAAGTCTTACATGTGTAGTATGAAAAGAACGTGGCGTGCAGTGTGTCCTTCTAAATGCACTTTCCATTTTCTTCTACAGACAAAAAAATTCTATATTTTATTATTATGAAGCTAGTTTCAAACCCTGTGATCTCTTCTGCCCCTTCTCCTTCATTCAGTGATTGCTGTTCTAATTTAATTTAAGAGGAAAATACCTATTTACAGCTGACTTGCCCATAATGTATTCATCAAAGCAATACAAAGGTCATTCTTCCTGCAGATTAGAGACAGACAGCGAAATAGATGCTTCAGAGCTCCAGTATTTATAGCTGATGTAATCTAATCAAACACACATTACGGCAAAATAAATATCCACTTAGTCACATAAGTACTAAAATACTCTCAGCACACCAAAACCCAAAAAATGCACCAAGTTCCTCTCCAGAGTGCCTCCAAAACCACTTCTCTTTTCTCTAGAATGCAGCTTCTTTTAACAAGATTTAGCCAAAGAATTATATGAATCAAAAGCATCCGTCACTTCCCAGTAATCCAAACTGTTTACTACAGCGCTTCAGCCCAGCGTCCCTTTAACACAGTCCCCTTTAGGAATTCACTGTCAAAACCTGTCCTGCTAGCTCTCAAAAGTGCCATTGCTGTAAGAAAAGTGACATACTATCTGATATTAGCTAACAATTGATGATTAATGTGAGGTATAAGCCTAGTGAAAGGGATTTACTAATATTTATAAACATCAGTGAATTGAGCAAAAATCTGAGGGTATTTAGATTTACCTGAAGATTCTATCTTGCATGAAAGCTGCATGGTGCCTACCTTGAGGATTTTACCTTGTATGAATTTCTGTGTGAGCTGCTGTAAATCGGAAACCAATGTCCAACTGCTAAAGGTTCTTTATGCTGTGAGACTACATTGGCAGTATATTTGTAATTGAAAAGAAGATTAGTGGCTTTATGACTAAGATTTATGCTGGGAACAGAGAGTGACAGAGAAAAGCTTACTAAGGGAGGAAAGAAACACCTGCACAGGATAGACAATTCTGCGGGAAAGAACCTCTAAAACTAGATGTTAGAAATCTTAGAAGATGAAAATAATGAAAACCAGCAAGATATACAAGCAAAAAAAAAGAGAGACAAACTAAAAGAGACAAACTAAAAAAAAAAGAGAGACAAACTAAAAGAGACAAACTAAAAGAGAGAGACAAACTAAAAGAAGTTTAGTACACCATTACGTACACCAGCAGACAGTAGGCCTATTTTGTATTATTTCCTCAGAACAAATTATTTCAATTTAATAATTGGACTAAACTTCAAGAAGTCAGACAAACTCATAAGGTCATTAATTCAATTAGTCAGTGGGATGACTCCTGTGTGAAATAGACATGAAATGCATAAGGGTAGAAAAACCCTATCTTGACAACTTCCCTGTGACAAACAGTAGGTTTTTAAATAACATTAGAGGAATATTCTCTTTTAAAAAGAGAGAAAAATCCTGCATGTGGAATAGGGCTAAAAGAGTTTGTATTTCCACAGCAGGACATGCAACTATTTCCTGCATGCTAGATTAAGTTAAAAGAACAAGAATCTATACAAAGTGTAACAAAGCCAAAATCAAACCCAAACTAGAATTCAGAGAAAGAATTTTCTGTCCTCCTGATGAAAAGATGCACACTTTTACCCGTCAAGAAACAGATTTTACAGGTTACATTTTCTTTTCATTCAATATGCAAAGAAAATTTAAATGCTTACTTTGGGAACAGTTTTGAAATACCTTTACTATTGTCCACTGACCAATTTACCAGTTAACACTTGTTAAGCATGGTTACAGTTTCCCAATTCTTTATCTCAGCACTGGCGCTAAAGAAAGACAAAGCTCCCAGGAGGGAATCATTCTAAACTGTATCAGCTGGCAAAACATCCTCAGGGAGCATCTGTCAGCTACAGGGAGCTGGCTCACCCTCTGGCTACAATTTAAGTCTATCCCTCCAAATTTAAAATCTCTGCCACATCTCCTTCCATGTGGGGAATTGAAAGAAGACTTTATTCTTTCTATAATAACTAAGAAAAAACTCAATATCTGGTGACCAAGATATTTTATAAAGTTAATAATTCTCACAAATATAATAAAACTACAATCACAATTCACACTTGCTGTGTTTCACATATGCACAGGTTTGCAGTTGCAAAGTGTAACATAGAGAGAATTGACTTACAGGACCAAAAGCGTTGCTGTCAAAGCTATGCCCATGGTGATCCCCTTCCACCCAAATATGGCCATGTGGAACTTTCACATACTTCTTCTTGTATCCAATGGTTCTAAGGAGAATTGCAAAAAATTGTTTGTTAAAAGGATTTTTAAACAAACAAACAACCTCCCAAAATTCAAAACCCAAACAAAACCCCCCCAACACAACGTTTTGTTAGGGAAATTCACATACTTCCTGGTTTGGAATTTGACCTTGCGTACAACTGAGCACCAGCTTAAAACGATCTGCACTGAAGTCCTTTAGACTTCAAGAGTGTTACTCAAGTCAAAATTTACAAAAATTTTGTACGTGTTGGTTGCACTATCAAGGCCTGTGTTTACTACATTGTTTTGTCAGAAATCACAACACAAGAAAGGAAGAAGAGACTTTTCAGTTAGATATAATTAACAAATTACTAAATCCACCTGTGTGGTAACAAAATTTTGAACCATCAGATTTTATCTCAGGTAATTACCAGTGAACATGCATATGTTGCAGTCACATAAAGATATTGTTTAAGACTGTTTTTGTTCATCAAAAATATCCTGTTGTGTCTGAACTGGCCTCAGATTCAGAGCATAGATTCCTGCAATTATTCTGTCCTGGGGGTAGGATTCGTTCAACTGTAACAAGTTAAACAGGATAAACTTAAAAAAAAAACCTTTAAGAGAAGGCCAAGTGGTGAAGAAAAATGACATTAATGCCATCCTCTACAGAAAATCATACTGCTGCAGCATGTCCCAGTATTAAAAAATGACAAACTACAGATTAGTACTAAAGCTGAGCTGCAGAGTATGTTAAAATCCTGTATTTAGCTCCCCAAGTAGCTGTCATTTTCACAATGCCAGTCTGCCTTCTACCGCACACTTCTGCTTTCTTTCAGATGGGACCTGTTATTCTGCAATCATTCATGTAGAGTTGTCATTCTTTAACCCCAGACAGCAATTGTCATGCACACTGAATTATTACCAGGATGAAGCATTTACAGATGGACTATGAATAGCGATACCTCTTACTTAGTTTTGAACAAACCAGTCTGTCCATAGACAGAAACAGACTTTTGATCTAGCTTGTTGTCTCCAGCTGCTCATCGCTTTTCACTGTCGGGAAGATATGCCCTCAGAGCAGAAGGCAGAAGAAGCACACTCTAAAACTAAAAAAAAATCAACTGGAGAGAGAAAACCATCTTCACCAGGAGATTCAGCTGAACTGTGCAACAGTACTAATCAGGGATATCCACAAATCAAAATGAAAAAAAAAGTGGGTTTGGAGAGGTTTGTTTTGGTTGAGGAGGAGTGTGTATGTTAAAAAAGACAAGCTAATCAATAACCTGGAGGCCATGAAATATTAGATAAATAAGGGATCCTCGAAAGTGCATTTTATTAACTTTGAGTATATTAGTCAAATAAAAACAATAATTACTTTATTTGCAAGTCACAAAATCTGAGTAATCCTTTTTCAAACAGCTATTTTTTGGCAGCTAAAAGGATGAGCATTCCAGTGCTATATTCTAATGGAATTCTACATGTACTTTCATTGAAAGCTGAAAAAATAATAGCCTATTTGCAGAAAAGAAAAGAACTGATCTTCTTCATTTTTTCTAGAACCGTGCCATATTACACATTATTCAAGACTAAATTTCTAAACCATTCAAAGCAAAAATGTTAAACTGTCCTAGTTGGTAAATATATGATTTTCAAAACACAAAGAGCATGCTATAATAATTCAATAATTCAATTATGCTAAAAAATAAATTACGCAATTTATTACTAATCCTTTTTTTTAAGAGTTATGTCATAAAGTTTGGACAATACAATTATTTATGTTTTGAGATTTCATAATGCTTCGTCTCATTGACATTTCTTTTATAGTTTCTTTTATAAAGTATCATATATTTTACTAGTAAAATGTTTTAAAGTATAGGGTGAGAGTTGTCCATTAATTCTGCTGTTTGATTGGATACTTCTGAAAATTATTAAATGGGTCTCTTCCATCTGTGAAAAAGGCAAACAATAGCTCAAAAATATTTAATTTTCTTTTCATTCATCCTCTGAATACACAAGAGTATACTGTGATAAAGTTTTGTACCCTTACACACTTCATGCATAAGACTGAATTTCACTCAGAAGGGTGAAAGGATTTGAAAGTTAATTCTGCTGGCATGTTTACCTTATAAATGCCAGAAAAATATTATGGCAAAGGCCAGACAGTGACTCAATTTCAGACCAGACACAATCTCACATCCCCAAATAATTTCCTCCTTTATTATGATTAGGAAATCACTAAGGGAAGGGAAGGGGGGAAAAAAAGTTTTGTAATAAGTATGTGGAAACAAAATTGGAGGGAAAAAAATGGTCTGCATGGATAGTTCTTGCAAAGGCTTTCAGAGACCCTGTGAAAATCTAAGGGTTTAACACAGGTGTCTCGTGTGCTCTTTGCCTAAGGCAAAAATATACAGAGTGTAGTAATTATAATTGGTTCTTTTTATTATTTCTAAAACATGGTAAATACTTATTTCTTTTCTATTGTTGAAATAAGCATCATAAACCAGAATATTTTTCTACAATTACAAAAAAGTCTCATGTAGTGATTAAAGAGGAATTATATACAAACTCTCATTTGAAAAAAGCAGATTATTGTGCACAAGTACAAACTACTTGTGTACAATAATCTGCTAGAGGAAATAGAATTAAAATTCACAGTTTAATAAACATATTAAGAGAATAGGGGAGAAAAAAAGAAGCAGAAAAGAAACAAAAGCAGCAGGTCTAGTTGTCTACTTTAGTTGATAGGAGTGATACTTCTTGGATAAATCCCTAAAACTCAGCAGTTAAATGCAAAACCTTCCATGTATGGGTTATATAAATCATTGGAATTTTCCCACAGGTAGGCTCAGTAGAAAAAAAGATATATTGAGAAAAATATATCTTGTATGTATATATGTATGTATATGTAAATGAACAACAGTTTTAAGTGTAATGATCCACAGTTCTGTGAAAAATAAATACAATTCTAGCACTCTTCAACAACGACTGCAAAACTAAAGATCCTCCAGGCAATATCAAAAGCACTATTAGCTCACTGGGGAATTTTACATCAACTCCTTGTGAGAGGCCTTTGCTACAAAGGAATTGCAGTCAATAATATAACATTTTGAAAGCAATGCAAACGTCTATTTTTCTTTCTTAGTTGAGCGTCCTTAGACTCATTTCTCTGACTGATTGTAACCTTGACCTCTGTTAGCTCTAACACACGAAGTTTTTAATTAAATTTAGAAGATGAACTCTTAAGAGAAAAGTTGCAGTAAGTAATAATTAACTTAGTGCTTGTTAATTTCGTATCTAGTTCATTAACATGAGTTATAATTACCAAACAATCTCTTAAAATTCATAAAGCCTTTAGTAATGTAGAGTAGTCTTTCACTTTCTTAAATTTACTATCTTGCAATTAAAAAAAAATAATATTTAACACCTCTTATTCTTCCCAATTAAATGGTTTGCTTTAGCAATACTACAGGCAAAGACATTTAAATTACCCAGATTTTGATATATAGAATCCAAACATCTATTAAAAACCATACTGGTGTGAGCCAAAAAAAAATAAAAATAATCAGGTTTTAATGAAGTCCTTGACACATTAGTAATAATCACCTATGCTGATGTTGCTCAAACTGTAGTCAAAGTCTCATTGGCTTAGGAACACGGTCTACCAGAGTTGCAGTAATTTTCTTGCTCAGAACATAATGGAATTGCATTTATCTTTTTAGACACTTTTACAGAAGTTGGTCTGAAATTCTGATTTACTTTTTTCTTACATATGAGGTACATTTTGAACCTTTGCAAAGTTTTTTTTTTCTCCACAATTTAATAGCTAACAGATGTACTTATAGCTATCCTTGGCTGAGAAATAATTTCAATCTTGACAGTCAAAAATGAGCTCTATATGGTATTCTAACCACCTGCCCACAAGCAAGAAAAATCTGCTTTTTTGGGATGCAGTAGCAGTGCCAAAGCAAGCAACTTGGCTCAGCTAAGCTGGATAAGGAACGACTGCCTTCAGTTTGATTTGACCTTGAGAAATCCAAAGGTCTCAGCAATCTGCATATCTTTGGGTGTCTTCAGGGAACAGACACTGTAGATAATGTCCTGTTTGCAGAAGAGATATAACCAAAATACAAACTCTTTTGTAAAATAGGTAGTCTCTATCATACTTAAGAACAACTTTCTCCAAGCAACATGAATTGCTGTACATGTTTATTGAGTTTGCATGGTCAAGTTTTGGTAGCATGAGGTCTACAGAGGTGGCTCTGTGAGAAGCAGTCGCAAGCTTCCCCCATGTCCAAAAAGGCCAATGCCAGCCAGCTCCAAGATGGACCTGCTGCTGGCCACGGCCAAGCCCATCAGCAGTAGTGATAGGGCCTGCTGGGTAACAGAGTAAAAAAGGGGGGAAGTTGCTGTACAATGGTAATTTCACCAAAAGAGCAATAACATATGTTAACTCTGCACACACCAGGGTCAGTGAAGAAGGAGAAAGAGGTGCTCCAGGTATCAGGTCCTAGTGCAGGCCCTCAGTGAGTCAGGCTTTCCCTCTTCAGCCCATGGAGGTGGAGTAGAGTTCCAATTGCAGAAAAATAGATACTTGAAGGAGGCTGTGACCTCATGGGAAGCCCACTCTGGAGCAGGCTTCTGGCAGGACCTGTGGCCCCATGGAGAGAGGAGCCCATGCAGGACTAGGTTTTCCTGCAGGACTTGCTACTCTGCACATTACCTGCACTAGAGCAGTCTGTTCCTGAAGGACTGCACTGAATGGAAAGACCCATGCTGGAGATCATGAAGGAGTGAGAAGGAGTCACACTGGAAAAGTTCATATTGGAGACTGTCCCATCAGAGAAACATGAAGATAAGAAGGAGAAGAGTGTGAGGGGTCCTCTCCCTGAGTGGGAAGGAGCAGCAGAGATGTGATGAAATGATCACAACACCTATTCCATGTTCCCCTGCATCATTGTGGGGGAAGAGGGAGAAAAAATTGAAAGTTGAGTCAAGGAAGAAGGGAGTGGTGGAAGAATGTATTTTAAAGATTTAGGTTTATTTCTCATTATCCTACTCTGATTTGCTTGGTAATAAAATACACTGATTTCCCCAAGCTGAGTCCATTTTGCCCAAGATGGTAACTGGTGGGTGATCTCTGCTTGTCCTTATCCCCACCCACAGGACTTTTGTTCTAATTTTTCTCTCACGTCCAGCTGAAGAGGAGAATGATAAGCGGCTTTGGTGGGCACCTGGCATTCAGTCATGGACAACACACCATAATGTGGAATTTTTTCCGCATACATCCATCTCAATCAAATTCACAGAATGAACAAATGCTAAGATATTCAGTTTCAAGTGACACCCAGATCCTAAAACATGAACCTTACTGCAATATAACATGTACGTTTTATTAGTATCACTGCAGGGAATCTTACACATGACACTAAACACCTTCCAGCTCCTAAGAAATCTCCTTTTTCACTTCCAACACAGACATACAGCCATCTGTGCTTTGCTACTTTAACTCTTCCCTTACATGCACATAAAGACATAAAGGTACAGGTATATGAAGCAACTAAATATTTTTTTCTGAAGGCCAGCTACGGACTGTGCATGAGAGTAAGTAAATATGTTAGGAAATATTCTCCGGTTGTGTACAGCTATTAAGTTTTGCCTCAGAGCTGAAATCTGTTTTCCATATAAGCTGCTGATCCACCAGTTATTGAGAGGCCTGACTATAAAAGATGCATCTAAACTAAGAACCTAGAAAGTGCTGGAGGATCCCTAATGCTTCAGGTCTTGCTTCATAAGCATTGCCAGATCTGCTATATTGAGAAGAGAACCCTCAAAGAAAGACACACATAAATGACAATGACAGAATCTGAAACAAAACACTCCTATTCTGTGATATTAGGAATAGCCATTATGGAGGGAGTGATTCCACCTTCCTGTAATTGGGCAAATTTTTAATTATATAAACTCCATTTTACTTTTTACCATTAAATATTTTGAAGTCTCAGGAAAAATGAATACTAACTTACTGGTTTCCTCATTTGGAACAGAATTATCATAACAACCCTCTTCCCCTTTTCTAATAAATTAGCAAAACAGTTAAAGCAAGCTGAACTACAGCTTTTTTCCAGCTAAAGTGTTTCTACCAAAATGAACCTCTGCAGGTTCATATAACTCAACAGTGCTGCATACAAGTAGAAATCTGATGAGGAAAGTACAGGAGATGTTAGTTAGATAATTTCTCACAAAGCATGTCATTCTTAAAAAACATAGTGATTTACCCATTACTTGCTTCACCAGCATTATCATAATGCAGTTAAAAACTTTTAAAACACAGGTTATTCAGGAAAACTACTGCAGTTGTGCATATTTATCTAAAATGATAATATGATTGAAAGGACAAAAAATAAGCCAGATCATCTGCTAGAGAGATTAGACTCATTTCAAGCCTTCCTTGTTAACACTCCATTTTATATGAGAGAGGACACTGTAACAAGAGACTCGAAATAATTATAAGAGTGAAAAGGTGTGAGATTCACAAAATTTATGGCATCACTGCTATGAGCAAAAGTATCCTTGATACATCAATTTACCAGAAAAGGATGCTAATCATACCTCTGAATCCAGATATATTCCACCAAAACAAACCAAAGACTTAGAAGGATCAATTAATGGCTCTTAATTTCTTTAATATCACATAATTTCCCAGGTAATTGCTCAAGTTTATGTTCAATGCATAAGTCAATATAATTAATTTTTTTGTTTTTTTCTTTTTCTGTTGTTTCTTTTTTCCTTTACTTCCTGAATTTTCAAAATATCCTCAAAATACTCTCAAGCTTTTTAATGAGGAGGCAGCTTTGGAGCTGCTGCTGTCTTGTATTATCAATATACATGATAAAATAAATGTTTTATCTCAATGCTCTTTACCTTCATATATCTCTTTCTGGAGAAGATTTTCATGATTTCTGACATTCACTAAGAATGTTTCCCAAAGCTATAATTTAATTTGATCTTGGATGATAATGATATGAGTTGATAGCATTTCTAGAATTTATTTTATTTTCCTGTGCTTTAGAGATATAGTGTATATCTAGGGCTTAGGTTTTGCCCCTCTTGATACTTTTACCAGTGTGCAGGTATTTGTATCACAAAGGTCTGTTATGATGGTGCTGGCAAACATTCCATAAGTTGATTCAAAACAGCTGCAGCTGACAGAAGCTCTTTTCTACATCTTGTGGACTATAGAGTTCTAGAGGCAGTACTTACCAGCAATGCCAGGGGATCTGGATTTTAAGAAAATAATTTCTCCTTGGGTAAAATTTCTTTTCATTCATTTTCAGTCACTTTTTATGATTCCCATTTCCAGCCTCACACTGTTTTTCTGTATTTTATTTCAATTCTTACTACCTTCCTTCAGAAACTGTTGAAGCCACTGCAGATCCCCATGCACGTAACACTCAGCAGCACAGGAATTTCCCTCTGTTCCTGAGAGTTTTGCTTACCTAGTCAGGAGGCATGAAGCATTTAATATTGCTTGTTCCAGCAATGCAGAACTAATTTTGCTCCCACTGCTAAGAAAGATCAACTAACAGTAGCTTCCCTCACAGAGATGACTTTATCACTTTTTCCTTTAACATCTGTGAATAGTTTTGTTCTTGGGCCTTCTACCCTACATCCTCTATATTGTGTGCTGCTTTCTTTTTCCTGCATGTGTTTCCTCTCTTCTAGCACTAGCAGCATTCTTATTTTATGATCCTTTCCACAGCAGATCTTCTCAACCCATTCATGAAAATATAATTTTGGTGAATTTTAATGAAACTATGGATGACTTCAGCAAACCTGTTTTTGAAATAATATAGATAAGTCCAGAATCTGGGGTTTGTTTGGGGTGTTGTTTTTATTGGTTTTTTGGGGGAGAGGTTTTTTGTTGTTATTGTTTGGTTGTTTTGGGGTTTTGTCTGGGCTTTTTTTCCAGATTGATTAAACCTAAAGAAAAATGCTACAAAGGTGGTACTGTGGAAAATCTGTTCAAGGACCATATTCCTTTCAAGGTCCGTATATAACTTACCTTACTACCTCTAACTGTATGGAGAGCACTATTATTTAAAATTAGTATTAGAAAATTCTATACTTAAAATCAATGTGTATTTTTCAAGTTATTCAACAGTGGATACCATCTAAAGAGGACTGCATATACTGGAAGTATGTGAATAGAAATTACTACACACTTTTACACAAATCTGTCACTCCCATTTGGAGTACTGAAACTATTTCATTCTTATGCTAACCATATTCTCCTTACCAGAAGAACTATAATTCTTTTCAGTATAAAATTTGCAACAAATACAAAACAGTAATTTTGTGTTGAAAAACAGAGCAATTGTTATTGGTTGCATAACTTTCATTTAAATGGCTAACCAGCTTATTGATTCAGAGAAAGAAAACATACAATATCTCATTTTTCTCTACAAATCTTTTACTTGTGAATCTGTCTAATTCCAATGGCCAACACTGCGCCTGTTCAACTTAAGATGAAAACTATTCACTTTGGTTCTTTTGAAAAAAGTCCCATTAACCAAATAAGTGTATCATTTCATTACCTTCTCACATTTCTCTGCTAGATTATATTGATAATTAATTTGACTGATTTTTGCTAATATCATTAGCAGATATTAACAGTATCATATCATATATTAGATGGGAATCATTTGTTAGATTCATTATCATTAGCTTCATCATTTTACCAAGGTAAAAACTTACTTGCTATTCTAGGTCATCTAAATGAATTACCAAACCCTGACAACCTGCCAAATTGGAAACTTTATACCTAGAGCATTGGGAGGACACATACAGACCAAAGAGCTACTGCAATCAAAAATAGTAATTTCTGCACCCTAGACCCTCTTTTTACTATTATTGAATTAACTGGGAATATTTTAGGTTTAGGCACATTTTAAGGAGTCAAAGACAATGGCGTGGAAGTAAATTTCAAAAGTTAAGATTTATGGTAATATTAAGATGAAAATTTCACCTGATATATAATGGTTTCTTTTTTTCTCTCTTTCTGCAATATATGTAGAAATGCTCCTCCTAATAAAACCTTTTCCAGCCTAAGAAAAGAGAAGATCTGACTTTTTTCTAGATTTTAAGTTGTGGATTTTATAATTTGACTCAGCAGCAAAACTTTTGCCTGCAGAATCTGCAATTATTAAACACAGCTCTCTATAAAATTCTTCCTCTTTGAACTCACATTTTCTACTCACCCAAATATTCTTGCTTAGCAGTTCTTCTGCCATTACTTTTGTGACAGAAACTATCAAGGGAGAGGCTGCAGGCTGACCCTTGGCTACCTGTTCTGTGTATTTACTCAGCCCCAGAGTGGAGGTTGCTGTCCAGGCCAGTCTTACAAAAAACAGGCTCTTGTGACAAGAGGAAGAAGAGGTGTACAGGGGCAGAGGAGAAGAAAAAAAAAAAAAAGGTTTTAAAATTCTTTGTATCCCAGAGGGAAAAAAATCACAGCATTTATCACCTTGGAAAACCCTGTTGGCCTGTTCCTCACCTAAGGAAATTCTGAATGAAGAATAAAGCTCTTACTTTCAAAAAGTGGTGACAGAGATGGTCATAGCAGTGTTGCTTCCTCATCACTGTTAGAGCTTACTGGGCTAGATTCTTGTAGGCCTGTTTCTGCTAAAAGAGTCTGGCAATGCCTCTGCCTAGGTCCAACAGTAAGAAGTAATTCCCCAGCCACACAGCTCTCACAAAGGAGCTAATTGCTATACTTCCTTTATTGCTTAGGACTAATCAAAGGTATTAAAATTTTCTAATCTGCTTTAGGCAGCACGTGCAAAATGAAGAACCCTTGGTGTAATAAGTGTTTTCAAGATGTTTTGGTTTGGTTTGGATTTTTTAAACTTATGTAAGCGGGAGAGTTGTTATTCTTTGTACAATGGAAGCCTGCAACTTCACATTTCCTATTTATGTTTGTTAGGGAATAATATTTAAAAATCCCTTTTATTCCTTTAGAAGTGAACTTTCTTTTTTAAAGAATACTACTATCAAAAACATAATTGAGAAGCTTACAAGTAAGTAATAAAAAATATTAACCTTTTACAGATGAATTATTATTTTTATTACACAAGTTAGGATTATGAGTTTTAAAACTCAAAAATATTTCAGTGCAGTAAAAAATCTTAAAAAGTAACAGGTTTCATAGGTCTTCTGTTAAAAGATATGAGCATATATATATATGTAGATCAGACTGCAGAAACCTACTTTCGAACTTGTGGTGGTCTTTCAGACTGAACTTTCAAATTACAGAAATAATTGCAATTTGAAGCAAGCACCATGAAAAAAATCTTTTCTTGTTATTAGATGCATATTTAAACATACATGTTATTTTTTTCTTGGTGTTTGAGATAATGTTATGGTATATCCAAAAATCACTACTCATCATTAATCTTTTATGAAGTTTTAAGAAATGCCTTATTTCTGAGCAGCAGTCCACATAGGCCAATAGTCTGTCTCCAGAACAGAAAAGCAGAACAGATCCCAGGTAAAACACATTAGCTTGACTACTCTCTGTGAGCATCGAGATTTAATCTATCAGAGATGTTTGATTGTACACCATTGCTATTTAATTTAGTATCTGCTAACTGATCTGTTATCCATGAATTTGTCTAAACAATTTTTTATTTTCTTATACTGTCTGCCTTCAAAGCATCCTGTGGCAACAAACTCCAGAAGTTCACTATCTGCTGCACAAAGACTTTCTTCTGTTTTTTATAGACCAATCTCCCATATAAAATGCCTCTGCTTCTGCATTGTGGGATTTGATGAATAGTTCAGCTGGTCCATCAGCGTTGTTTTTGTTGTTTTTAACCTCTATGTCCATCTTTAAAATCATGTCTCAAGAAGTAAGAACAGACTGCATCATTTAGGGTTATTATACTCCTACACTGTTAAGGCAGCTCTATATTTTGAATATTTTCTTAGTTTTTCAGCTTTAGAATTTCAATTTAGATCAATGAAAATCTAATAAACTGAAACCTTTAATTTAGGAAAAGTCTAATACTTTTCAGAGCAGCCTGTTTGCCACATGAGCTTATGTGTAACATTTTTTTCTGGAAGAGCTCAGTTACATGCAGTCCAGTGCTGGGAAACAGTAAAAAAGTGCTTTAGGGAACCTAAAAAGATTTAGATTGGTGACCTTTGCTCTTAGGAGTAGATGTTAATGCCAGTTTTCTTTTTTCTCAAACCAATGGAACTTCATATTGTTTTGTTAAAAATTAAAGCCTGCAAAGCAGTAAAATTTTCAAACCAAAGATCATCAAAAAGATAATCTGAATTATCTGCAAAAGAAAAGGGCAGTGCCCTCCTTAAAACTTCCACTGCATTTAATAACCACACAGCACTGAATCAATTGATATTTCATTAAATTGCTGTATTTTACACATTTTCTCAAATATGTTTTCCCATTTAATGTAACTGAACCAAGAAAAGTTCATTCAATAGCAATTCTTGAAAAGGCCCTCACAATTATTCTTTGATCATTTTAAATATCGACAGAGAATCTAATTCTGCATCTGGACATAATAGTAACTTCCTTCTCACTCCCTTGTATTAGCAGGAAGACAAGTAAGCTGAACAGTCTACTGAGTCTTGTAGTCTTAAGGAATACTTGTCAAGAAGGGTATTTCTTATTTTAAGACACAAAGCACTACAAAGAAAGTATTTCTGACTTTCTTAACAATCTTGCATCATGAGACTGGGAAAAAATAGATATTTTTGTATAGCAACAGAAAATCCCAGCATGCTGTTATTTCTGGAAAGAAAAGCGTTATCAGCATGATCAGATGGTTCTACATAAGTGAGAGTACAATGATAGGAAGCCACATAGTCAAAACAGCCTGAGACAGAAGCAAACTCCAAATCCTTATTTATAAACAACAGAAAAGAAGAAAAAAAAATCAATAAATGTCAAAACTATTTCTACTAATGATGGCCAAAAGAAATTTATAATTTAGGATTGAAATACAACAAAGTATATGTTGCTAAACATGTTTTGAAAAAATGAGTATCAGGCTCTACCTGCTTTAGCAAAGTGTAAGGCTCAGTAATTTAGCCAAAATCTGAATCCAAGACGCGAGAAAGAAGAAAAAAAGATCTATATGAAATGTATCACTACTTGAACATTACTCTGAAAATTTTCATTGCCTTTAGTCAGTATACCTTTTAAATTTGAAATGTTACAAGTATAATGAAAAGCAAAAGGATCAAGAATAAGACTATCTATAAGAATAATGTCTTCTAGAATTAAACTATATGAAGATTACAAATTTCAGTTTCAGATTATTAAATAAGTTTTCATAGGCTGGTGACTGAAACCAGCAGAAATTGTTTGCATGTTTCCACAGGACTTTGTAATGTTGTCCTAACCAAAATGAGGCTCCTCAAATGCTTGTCATTTTGTGCTCCAAAGAACATAATACATCTATAATATTTTGCATAGAAGACTTTACTAGCCATATAGAGAAGACAGTAAAAGGTAGGGAAGACTTAGCATGACTATCCAAATAAGTAGAATAATTTGTAATGAAGATTAATAGGTTTGTGCAAGGCTGCTCAACAAAACTCAGATTTCCTAAGTGACAGACAAGACCCTATCTTCCTTATTTGGCCACTTGTATGGCTTTATCGGTAAGGATTGGTTTAAATGCAATTATTCTCTTGATTTTTTTCCCAGCAATCACTGTTACTATAATACATTAAGAGAATATAAATTGTATACGTTGTTCTGATAACTTAGGTGTACAAGACCCACACTCCTCTCCTCACATTTGTTCTTCAATATCAGGAAAAACCAAGTTTTGTTTGAAGGCAATGGGCAGAAAGAGAAAAGCAGAAATACTGATATTAACAGGTTTCCACCGGCTTCTTCCTTCAAGTTCATAGATGAGTGGATTTGGAGGGGGGTTTCCCCACAGGAATGAAGGTGCATCACGACAGAAAAGGAGGTGGGATTAAAATAACGGTTTTGGTACCACACATGCCAAGTCAGTAACAAATACCAGCAGGAAGAGCTTCTGTCACAGATGTTGGACCTTGCTCACCTCTTCAGTGGCCAGACAGAGATGCATCATGGCCACTGGAAATGTGTCTGTGTGAAGGATAAAGTACTGGCATATAGCACAGAAACAATCAAAGGTCTGCATATTTCGCTGGAGTGTAGAGCTGGGCTGAAGAGACTACTATGGCAGTTGCCATGCTTTGAAACACACACACTTCCCAACTGTGCAAGGGGAGCCAAGGGAGCCAACTTTCCCTGCCTTTCTTTCAGATGAGCTGCTCCAGCGCAATTCCCCATCAGTCATAATCTGTCACTTCTGCTGAGCATTAAGATTGTAATTAATTCCTCATGCCCAGCTATGCAAGGAAGCAGTACTGTGTAATCCTCAGCAAGTCATTCTCTCTGTCATAGCAGAGAATCTTTACAACAGAAAGAGGAATAATCTGACAGACACATGATAGCTCAAAAAACCCTTCAAACTTCTGATTCAAAGCAAAAAACGCACAAATGAATTTCTTGAGAGGATGCTTTTAGAGCTCTATTATATTTCACCAGGCCTTTAGAGAGAGCAAGTAGGGAAATGTTGCATAGGAAAGTGAGAGTCATTGCCAGGCAATTCCCAGCTCTTCCTATTCAATGCATTAGTTACCATCTAGTTTAGAAGAGGGATAATCATACTTTGTTATGTCCTACTGGCAAAATTCCTACGATATAAAAGCACAATATGTGCCTTTCTCCTGTGCACAACCAGTTCATTTTTCAGCTTCTGAGCTGATGACTTACAAGTCCCTCACTATTGAAAATCAGGAGAAAGCAATAAGCAGCAAAGCAGCTGGTACATCAGAAATAAACCTCATATCTACAAGTCTACCTGGTACATTGTTGTGGAAATACTACAGCACTTGCTGCACTAAGAAAAAGTATTAGCAGCATCAAAACTATCTACCAGTAGAAATACTGAGGAGGAAGTAGAAAGCAGGATTTCTAACCATCTTCCACACTGCCAGTGCCAAGTGACTTCCCAGTTATACCAATAACAGCTTAAAAACATCTATGAGGAAACCTGAAAATAAAAAGGACTAGATTCACAGCAGTCAAACCAGTAACTTCTATTTCAGACTTTTGTAGCTTTAATTTTTTCTTTTTCGGTTCTTCTTCTTCTTATATTCCTACAGGCCTTCGTACTCTGTTTTATACACTTCCCCCCTTCCCTCATGCTTTCTCAAGGGAAAGGCTGATATATGTTAGACCTGTTCCTAAATCTTTTCTCAACAACCTTAAGAACAAAGCAAGAACCCTAAGAACCCAATGGACAGCAACGATGTACAGATGTACCTAGTAAGGGTTGATTGGTCTGTCCAGTAAATTCTTAGCGCCCTTCCCCACTGAACAGACCACAAAACCTTGAGTACTGCTTCATTGTGATACAGCCCTTCTCTAGAGCTGGACTCTTAAGCTGCATGGGCTTCCCAGGGAGGTGGTGGAGTTACTGTCCCTTCAGGCGTTTAAAGAAAGATTGGACGTGGCACTTAATGCCATGGTTTAGTTGATAAGGTGGTTTAAAGTCAAAGGTTGGACTTGATGATCTCAAATGTCTTTCCAACCTAGTTAATTCTGTGATTCTATGATCTCTACTTTCTTCACAGGATCTCATTTGCTCACAGCAGCCAGAAAGATTCCTCCATACCTCCAAGATGCAGCCATTTCATAAATCAGGTTGCAAAGCGTAGCTTTGTGAAAAGCACAATAAAGCATATCCTTAATCTGCAAATTCCTCTGTCAACACAGCTCTCTGCTGTGGTCCATACCTGCTTCTCAAGAAGGACAACCTTTCTGATAAAAAATATAGTTCCTCTGAGAGCACATTAGTGCAAGCACCAACCCAGTAAACAGTAGGTGATAAGGCATTAAATTGGTGAAAGCATCTGATTTTTCATTCTGAAGATATTAGAAAATTAATACCTTTTTTCTCCATGCAGGAAAGTACAACTCCAGACTTGCTTGATAGTCCTACGATTAGGGATAATTAGGAAAAAATACGTATATGTGAAGGATACATATACCATAAATAGACTTCAAGTGCAAAGACATGGATAGCAACTTTTGAACACACTGGAAAAAATAACGTAAACACTATTAAAAGCCTGGAATGGGTAATTTACACCATAAGCTACCAGTAAAGGAACATTTTTCTGCATCCATAACATTGGCATTTATTTCCACTACTATATCATAGAAAAAAAGAACATACAGAAGCTAAGGAAGATAGGCAGAAGAAAAAACAACTAAATACTTCACTAGATACTTCAGAGTGAAATACAGCTCCAGATTAATTGTAAGAGACAGGATATTTTATAGATAGGTCAGTAATAGGAATGGAAAAGTACATAATGTTCTGATGTGCAGACCATTTGTATTCAGTTGATACGTAGCTGGGCAATTAGAAGGGCAATTACAATTCTTAGTTTTCTGTAGATCTCCATGACACCAAGTTGTCTTAATGCAATGAATCACTTCAGTCTCATGTTTCAGTTTAAAGCATTTACGGCAATTATGAAACTCAGTGCTCAGTCTGGGACTTTGCTGTATGTTTGGAAGATGAATCACATAAAAGACTTCAATCCCTATTCAGAAAATACATCATACGGAATGAATACTATACATTATCTTTGCAAAAAAAGTGAAATTAAAGGAGAGGAAAATAATTTGTTTCATAACAACCAGGAAGCACTTGAGAACTATTTACCCACGCTCCTTGTAAGACAGCAAGCAAACAAGCAAGTTATTTTCTGATATGCTGCTTTTACAGGTAGGAGTCCCAACAGATGCATTCCTGTGAACCATGGTGCTATTACACCTGTTGCTTTATGAACAAATTTGGAATTCAAGAATACTGAATTCAGAGAGAAATTTTTCTCACTTATCAAATGTCTAGAATATGGCAGCATTTTCTACACATTTTTGGAAGTCCAGAAAAGGCTTCTTCAGGACTTGGTTAGACCTGCTAACCTGCTAGAAGCAGGTGTAGCAGAGATAAAGAAGAATTTTTCATTAGCCCTTTTGTTTTCTGCGCAGATAATACTTCACCATCCATTAGACAAATATTTGACTAGTCTTATTATTAATAGCTTATACATCTTCAGTGAGAAAACCCCAAGAAAAGTGTGAATTTCATATATCAGTACCTCTCATATCAGCTTTACATTTTTATGCTTGTTTGATGCATGTTATTAATCAAAGGAGAGGAAGGACAGGAAAAGGTAAAAAGGTAAACTGAATGCCAAGAATATAAGGACACTTTTTTAACTAAATCATTTATTTATTTTCAGTATTGCCAATATATGCTCAGCAATGCACAAATGTGATGATAATATCTTTACCTCAAAGGGCTTGAATCTTGTACAATAATATACCTTCCCTGAAAGCTAGATAGCTCAGTGCAGAGAACTTTCTCATTTAAACATCATATAATGGATGGAGTTGGAAGGGACTTTAAAGATCATCTAGTTCTAATCCCCCTGCCATGGGGTTAATGGTTCAAATTTCTCCTGAGTTTTAAAATTTAAATCTCACCTCTATACCAGAAAATATTTTTGGATATTTTTTTCTCCCCAAAAAAGATACCATCATGGTATATACTCAATCAAATATCTTATCAGTTACCAAAATCTGAACAAGCAGAAAGTCTAAAACACTGTTCAGATTATTGTTTTATCTTCAGGCACTAATGGTCATGCGATATGGGATATAAAATTAAAGTAGATAGCAATTACTCAGTCTGTTGAAAAAATACCTGAGGATTTAAATACATCAACATAAAGCAGCTCAATTTTATAGCCCATATAGCTCCTTCTTCTCATACATTGCATATCAAATACTTTTTTATTATACTGCATGCTTTTGTGGAAATTACACCTTCTTAAAAGTGCACAATGTGGCACAGTTATTGTTGCTATGGGAACAATAATATTAAATTTTGTGAGTTTTACACACATGTTCTCAGACATAATGCTGCTTTCATGTACTGTTTATTAATAAATTTTCTCTTTCCCCACCAGTCTTCAATGGACTACTTTCTTACAAGAGGTAGACTGCCCTCCTAGTTGAATTGTTTCCTTTTTAAAGTAAATGGGACTTCTACTGTCAGTTTCAGTAGGGGGGCGCATCATTTCATCCCAGACGTCTGCTCCAAATACATTTGCTTAGGAATATGCCCTAAAGATCTGATTCTGGTTTCACTTATGCAGAACAGAAAAGGGCAGAGGAAGAGAGAGAAACAGCAAAAGCATGAATGCAAGAAAGCAAAACAAATCAAGAAAGCAAGACAAAGTCACAAAGCAAGAAATCAGGACACCAAGCAAGTCTTCTGTTCCATGTCAAATTTACATGCTTTATATGATTTCTTTGGCAATTTTCTCATCATTTAGCTTAACAGTATTAATCCAAATGTAATACAATCAGAACAGTTCTTATGTCTCGAGAACTAACTGGTGTGGTTTATGTCAATGACCTCTTGTCTGTTCTTTTTAAAAATGAAGTCAAACATTTGTTACCACTCTAAGCATAAGTTCAGATATGCTGTGATAGCTGGGCATATCTAGAGGAAATAGTGTCCAAAGAGGGAGCATTTATGGCAATATTTTGACATCAAAATTTATGGGCCTGTCTGCTTTACTTTGCCATTTATAGGCTCTGACATGGCATTTCTCTACTTGAGTTGAGCATTTTAAGAGGCTTAGTCATCTTCCAATTACCTGTTAGAGCTGTACAAATGGAGATGCACTCTAGCTTCCCAAAGGCCCACTCAGCTCTGACAGAAATTATCTAGCCCTACAAACGTGGGGTGTGTGTGTGTGTGTGTGCATGCGTGTATACTTCTATACATGCATTCCTGTGTGATGCACATGAACCATGTGTTCTTTGGCTATCCCAGTCTCCACCTAACAGAAAGTTCCCTACATAGTAAGTAGTAAGACAGAGGTTTCAGATTTTGGTATGCTTTTTTTGAAAAACACTGACTTTTACCATGAATGAATATTTTTTTTTTGTAAACACCTGTGAGTGACTCTTAGAAAACTGAACTCTGCTCACTTCACAGTCAGAAGAATCTCCAGATATTCATCATCTTTGAAAGCTGAAGAATATGTCAATCTCCAAATGTCAGGCTTCTTTTTCATTTATTTGGTATTTATATACCTTTTAAGAGGAGGAAGATGAGTGATGGGGTCAAAGAACTGGATAAATGTGAATGATAAAACTTTATAAATTAAACTGATTTTATTCTTCCCTAATATTTATAATGCATAAAGTCTTTACAAAGTAAAATGTAGATTAGAAATACTGAAATGCTAAAAATGAACCCAGCTGTACAGTCTATGATGAAATCGAACTGTTTTTAAACTTTTGTTGCTCCTGACAATAAAAATCTCCCAGCTTCAAATATCCACTCCTTTTATACATAACTAACTACCATTAAAGCTTCAAGGAAAGAGCTGGGAAACACATCCATGGTTCAAAAAAGTTGACAAGACTACCTTATTTAACATATCTCATACTGCTATTTTAAAATCTCAATATCTGTAGTTTTCTATTTACACTCAATGAAGTGGTAACACACAACTTTTAGCACAGTCCCAGTCGAATCTTATGTTAGATCTCATTGCTTTTCCTCTCTGGAGAGGCCCAGACGATTTTTTACTAAAAATCTTGAGAATTTTCTTTTAAAGATTAAGTAGTTTAACTGTCTTCTATTTATATATGCATATATATATATATATAAAACTTTTTGTTTTGTTTTTTGTTTTGCTTTTTGTTATTCACTAAAACATTTACTCCTGGTAATGCAAACTTTTTTCTTTCATCTGACTTCTCACATAAACTGACTTATGGTACTTCTTGAGCCACTTCAGCCATCCAGTCCACTCAACCTTTCTGTGGACTCTAAATCCGTGTCTAAGATAATCTGGTCATCTCTTTCCTTTATTGGAAGGGAGGCTGGGCTCTATAGCAGGAAGATCTGAGTTCCTTAACCAATATCTGAGCCTCTGGGTTGAAGGCCATAGTACACCTTTCAACAAAAGTACATGTTAGCATAATTTGTGTTTCAATTAGAATTTTTTTTTTTCACAAAAAGAAAGTCACAGTTTAATTGTGTTACATTGTTTATACAATCCTTAGAAATTCTGCATGTATTCAGACTACTATTTTCTGCAGTTTGCTATAGGAAAGTGTACCAGTGATATCTGTCAGCATTCAAGATTTCAAAATAATGACCTCCTCAGAATTTATACTTAGTCTTGGAAACTGGTGGATAAGTGGTGAAGTGTGGTTGCAGATATATGTCTCTGTCTATTAAAGCCCAACTCATTTTGTCACATTGCACCTATACATACAAAGATTTTCAGCACATGCCTGACTCTTCCTCAAACATTATCACACTGCATATTTTGGTTACAACTGACTAAAATGTGAAGAGTATATGTTAGGCATATATAAAGTATATATTAACAGATTTATTTTCATTACACCATGGTGCTTGACATGCATTTTAATCAAAATCTCTAATCAATATTTTCTTAAAAATTGTTCAGTATTTTGTCAGTGTTATTTCCTTCATTTTTTTCATTGTATTAGTAGCAGTATCAATTGCTAACCAGTAAATCAAATACTAAAGAATCTTTTTCCATTGCTGTGTGTTTGATAAAGATCATAACCTTATAATTTTTTTAAAACATTTATGTAAATATTCTCAAAAAATCCCTGTAGTTATTGCAAATATCATTTTGGGTAATGTCTTAGAGGAAGGGTCATCACAGTCAAAATAATTAGATTCCATTGTGATTCTTGTTCTCTAAGATATTAAAAGCAGCAATAAAGATTTGAGTCCCATTGTTAGACACTGAACAAACCCATTAATTGGGATCCCACTTAGCTAAATTTAAAAGTTACAAATCTATTTTAAATTCATTACTATCAAAGGAAACACTTTCAGATGAATTATCATTCATTGCATCTATCTTAACAACCTATTTTATGCAATATAATTTTACATATCAAAAGTAGGATGTAGACTTGTGATTTTTAGAAGAAACACTAAATGGGGAAGGTAATTGGAACAAGAAATTTGAAGTCCTCAATCCATGGCTGCGATGGAAACACAGTAAAAAAGTACTTCAATTACTCAATAGTCATTCTATTCATTACTACGCAGTAAGCTATGATTTTTTGCTCACAGGGCAGACAGATGACTGATGGCCTCAATACTTTATCAGGCTCAGCATTCACAAAAAATAATTCATGATCAAACACTTAAGTAAAAGAATTTTAATGATGGGCTAGGATCATAAACCAGAATAAAGAGGGAAAGAGTTATATATATGATATACTCTTTGTCTATCATGTTACAGATTGTACACAAGAATGTTAAACAATAGTAAGGAACTGAACAACATTTTTGCAATTATTTTGCAGTAAAGGTTTTAGCATTACACCTAATCAAAAACAAAATATGAGAAAAAAAAGGCAAATACTCTTAAGAGATGTAATACAGAGATGTAATACAGAGATGTATTAACAGATGTGTTTTATATAAAACAGGAAGGAAATGGACAATTTATTTGATCTTCTATCAGTTGCTGAGATCCCAGCTAGCACACCACAACTTAAGAAAAAGTGAAATCTAACGGAGAGAATCCAGGATAGAGCCAAGAAGGGATATGCTAAAAAAAAAATGTAGATCTCAGTGCAGGTAAGACAATGCTTCTGGGAAAAGTTAAATAAAGCCATGTCCTAATTTTATGCACACAGGGGTGGGCTCTGATCTAACTTACCAAACTGAAGGTATAATTGGGAAAATTATTGCTAGTTTGAACAAAGGTTAGTTTAATGTCTATAAGCAGTCAAATCCATTGTAATTTATAGTAAATAATGGCAGAGAAAAAAAAATCCCAGAAACCACCATTTTGTTAATATAAAAAACTGTGATGTGTCTCATCTTGAATACTGTCTGCAGCTTTGGATTACCTTGACTCAGGTGCAGGACCTTGTACTTGGCCTTACTGAACTTCAAAAAGTGCACATGGGCACACCCCTCAATCCTGAGGTCCCTGAGGGTGTCATTCCTTCCCTCCAACACGCTGACCACACCACACAGCTTGGTGCTGAGGTGCACTCGATGCCCGTGTCCATGTCACTGACAAAGAGCCACAAAGCACACCCGATGCTTTGGATGATACAGGTTTCAAAAGGCTTGAAACATGATCAAACCCATGGAGGAAGAGTCAAGTGAAAAGTTTATTCAAAGGTATCATCAGCCTCAAATTAGGATGCTGCCTGGATGATATCATGGAAAAGTGTCCCTGTGCACCTGCCTTCTCTTCAAATTCCCCTCTGAGGAAGCAGAGTTATTCTGGGAAAATAGGATCTGTCAGGAAAAATAGAAAGCCTTTATATTTTCTCACTCCTGGAAAAATTAGACTAAGTGCAAAAAGCAGCTCATACAAAATACAGTGTTGTGTGAAATTCTTTAGAAGGAACAATGATAAATTTTTTCAATAACCTTGGACGAAAAAGAAAATAATTGCTAAATTTTCACTAACATAATTTACTATTATGAATTTCTATGAAAAATTTTCTGGCTACATAGATAGCAAAGCACTAGAATAGTCTTTCTATTGGAGGTTGGAAAATAACTTTCAACAAGGTTTAAAAGAATAAGACAGACAAACATCTGTTAGAATATACTTGATCTTTCTTCTTTTCCATTGTCCCAGATTCACTTGTATTTATGGCTAAATTTTCTAAAAGAATAGATGAAAAATGAAAATGCATTTCAATAAAAAGTGCATCCTTAAAAAATTACAAGGTTAAATAAAATAATTAAATAAAGGTTTGACACAACACATCTGTTGTTTCATTCTTTCAAAGGATGTGATGAACAGAACTGAATGCTTTACAATAAAAATGTTCTGGCACTTATTTATCATTTAAAATATACTAGATACAAAGAGGAAGAAAGGCTGAGTGACTGAAAATTAAATGTGAACCTTAGTGGATGGATTTTAGCAGAAGTGTGATCTCCTTAATAACGGGAGAATTAGCCCACACATGAATTCCAATATAATCATGTACAAAGTCAGTTTTGTGGATAAATATAGCATAGTTCAGACTCTAGGGCTACCCAGGCAGTGCTCTTCAGTTGAAAAGAACTCAAAACCCCAAAAAATCAAATGAGAAAGCTTTTTTTTTTTTTTTTTTGTATTAATCACACCTAAACTTTTAATGAGGGAAAACAAAGACCAGTTTTGTTCATAAAGATGCTAAGATTAAAATCTTCCATTTTATTTAGAGTAAAGATTCAAAACAGAAGGCAGGGTGAGGTCCCTCCAGAAAAAAGATTGTTTACTTTTCAGAGTGGGAATAGATGCCTCCTGTCGTCTGACTGTTATCTTAATTTTTCCCTATTAACAGAATCTCTTTTTATTTACCCTCTTCATCTCAGTTTGTCTTCTCTGCATGGGGTGGGATGAGAGATAAAGATCTGACTTCCTCTGGTGACTGCTTCTGCAGCAAATTAGTGAAGCATGATGTCAGGATATGTTACATCACTATTTTTACCCTGTTTATCCTTGGATAACTGTTTTCAAATAGAATGCAACACAAAGGACAAAAAGGTACGAAATTAAATTTTACGAAGAGTAATTGTCTTCCTTATCATGACTGTGCTGGTCTCAGAGTTTCCAAATCACTAACTTGAAAGTAGAAATTGGTGTGAGCTAAAACACATACATACAAAAAAAGATAACGAAGCAGATTAACCTATACAGCAATGAAATCTAGGTCAGGCTTAATAACCTTTGAATTGCAGCTGACACAATGAATATTAAGCCAGTCAACCATGAGAGATGCATTCATGAAGCCAAACCAATCTAGGTTTTTAGAGGAAATTTCGTTATAAAATACTGATGTTTATGTGATTTTTTTTTTTCCCTGTGCAAATATAATCGTACCATTTCTAGAAAACTCATCAAGGATTATTAACAGTGGCTCTCTAGCAGCAATATTTTTAAACAATAAAATAATCTATCAAGAAGGCCTAAGTTAGGTATCATTTTCTGCACAGATTGTTATCAAAAGATGAGGAAAGGAGGAAGGAAAGGAAGGTAATTGCTTTTGCTCTAAAGAGAAATTGAGAGAAGTTTTCTAGTAAATTGAGAGAGTTAAAGAAATTTTTTCTGAAAATCCTTTTGAGTAAAATTTCCTGCAGAAAACAAAACCCCCAAGTTTTGGTTAACCATTTTCTGAATGGTTATCGTGGTGGTTTTATTCTATGCAGATATTTTCTGGGGAACATATATGTATGCATGTATGTATATATGTGTAAAAACCCACAAAACAATAAAGTAAAACATAGCACTAAGCATACTGAACTTGTTGTGGGAGGAGAACTGCCTTTATAATGGTTTGCACAGTGCAGTCATAACCATCTTATGAAATTTGTTGGAAAAAGACATAGAAAGATGATGACTCGTCTTTTCTGTGCTCGTGCCTTCTGTAACACAATAAATATTCAACAAATGTAATACTTGATAAAAAGTTAGCATTTTTTCTGGACAGCAATTAAAGCCAGATACCTGAGCATTTTGTGGGGGTGCTGTCCCCCAAGGACATCCCACCATAGGATTTCTACTCATTTCATAACCCTGTGGACTGTGCCAATTCCTTGTACCTGTTAACTTTTACAGAGTCTTCATAGAACTGTTCATTCTCACAGGATACCATGGCTGCTCCACAAATATTTCTTTGCTTATGGGAATGGGCAACCTGCTGTAGCTGGCACTCTTTGGGCAGGGAAGTTGGACTAGATGATTTCTAGAGGTCACTTCTTACCTCAGCCACAATCTGTGATTGTCCAGCTCTATGAGATCAACAATGGGCTCAGAAACGATTTATTAAAAAATAAATCAATATTTAAAAATCTTTTGGAAAAAAATGCCCTAATCTCTACGTCTCCTGAAAACTAGATAGAAGACATGCTAGTGTTCTAACCATATTCCCTCTTTCCCTCCCCTAGGAATTTTAGAAAAAGGAAATTATATTAAACAAAAAAAAAATCTGAAAAGCAACAAAAAATCAACTGTTCAAAACAGATTAATGCCTCATTAAGCAGCAACCAGGAGTGATGTTTTCAGTCAGTATGATTTATGAACTTTGTTTGTTTTGTGCTGTTCACCAACAAACAAAAGAGCTGCTCTGGAACTATTCTCTGGGGGCAAAATTGTAAACAGAATGAGCACTCTATTAAAACTCCAAAGCTGTATTTAATGAAACAATCTAAAATATTAGTAAATTTGCCTGCACCTTTTTTGAAATACTATGAAGTAATTCATTTTTACTGAAGGGTGTGTGTTCTGCCCAATGTTATCTTCACTAGCTTTTGATATTTCCCCAGACTGGTAAATGTGAAAACAAGGACGTTTCACAAATAAACACTGGGTTTTACATACAGGAATCTGCACAGAAGCCTACTCTTTCAGCTTCGTCTCTGAATTGATGAAGGTAGTTATAGTTCTTTAAACATTCTTATGCAATTCATATAGAAGGTGTTCCTAATGAAATTATAGAACAACTTTAAAATCCAAATATTTTCCTCAGCCTCTCTCCTAAATATAATGCTAAAAAAACCCAGTGTTAAATGAGTATCTGTCTTCATTTTAAAACAATGAAAATACCACCTACTGTAGAAGCAATCAATACTGTGTATTTTGATAAAAATAATTCCCACAAGTGCATATGTATGCAGTATCATAAATGACTAACTGAATGTTACAAATATCTCCTGCTAGTGTGAATGTAAGATACCTGTATTTTCTTTTGGAAGACTCCTCAAATAAATGGCTATGAAAAGGGATATTTATGATTTAGAATTCTGTTTATCTGGCCATGAATATACAAAAATTCTTCTAAAAAATCCCTGAATCTACCTTTAATTCTGGTCTGACAACTCTGACACTCTTCACCAGAAATTACCAGGTCCTCATGTCTTAGAAGTCAACAATCAATTTTTTTTAAAAAGCAGTTATGTTATGATCCCATGCAAAATGTATCTAGCAATTTTGGAAAAGATGTAAGAAACTGGTGGCATGATTCAGAAACATACACTGGTGACATGATTCATCTCATTTTACCTTTGGCAATTAGGTTGGATTTATGTTATTTCTCAGAGATAACTGCCTATGCTCTTTCTTAAAAAACCTCTAAGTTTCCTTAATATGGGAAGGTCAAATTTTTTTGTATAAGCAAATATATTGAAAGATCACATGATGCTGGAACCAGATTTAAACATCTAACCAAAAGACTAATTACAAGGTAATTACTAGATTGCTGCTAAACATTATACAAGCAAACTCAGTTTGAATTCTTATTACTTTAGAGTAATAAATTGGGGGGGGGGGTAATAATAAACAGGTATTTTATGCAGCATTTGATGGACAGATTTTCTGTGAAGTAGAAAAAAATGAACCTTAAATTAGTACAAAGAATTTATATTTTGCTTATGTCAACATCATGATTATATGTCTAATTAGGTATGCAATCATGCTTTTAAATTATAAATTATACCTAAAAGCAAGAGAATTAGCTGTGTACTTGAATAACAGCCTGGAGAAAACTGGATGAGCCAGAGGCAGTGGCATCTATTTAAATATGCCATTTTTAACATAATTAATTACCTAATTGAAACCCCAAACTTAGTCAATGCATTTGTATATGTAATTAATTAGGTTTTTTTAAAAGCACTTCATTTGTAGTACTTTATTCTTCATTTCCTTCCTTTGTCACATTATCACAGCATAGATTTGATTTTCAAGAACAAAAAGAGACAAATACATAAAATTAAGAAGGGCACTAAATAAAAAAAAGCACTATAGGGCAATACACCACTAGTATTATCTAGAGTTTCAGAGACACACTCTTTTTTTGGTCTGAAGCTATTTTAACTATTTCAATATACATCTTCCACATATCTACATCCTAACACAGCTATAAGTTAAAAGACTCTTTAAGCTATTTATATTAACAGGATATCAATTACACAGGCCAGATTCACATCTTAAACCCCATGCAAACTGGGAATTGTGACCAAATAAAGCCTTTATTTATTGGTGTCTCTAATTTGTGTCACACTGATTATGAATTAATATGACAGCTTTTTATCATTGTGTCCCAAGAAGCACAGAAGTTGCACTGGATCCAGATCAGGGTGTGTGTATAAATATATATATATGCAAACAAGGAAACAATGAAATCATCAAAAAAAGAATACAAATCTAATTTCTGTAAAGTCATAAATATTTAAAATATTTATAATAAACAGTGTATTATAAACAGTTAAGTGAAGGATTCACAGAGCTTTGCTTTTTTCCCCTTCTTTTCTGTGTTTTTTTTTGGTTTTTTGGGTTTGTTTTTTTTTTTTTTGTCAGAAACAGCAAAGAAACTAGATGGTGTTTACAAAACTCTTCTTCAGGCTGAGTGAGAACAGGCAGGAGTAAAGTTCTACGTAATTCAACACAATATATGAAATGATAAAGGGTGGAAAGCCAATGAAAAATGAGTGTCAATTTACAAGACGATTTATGGATGGACCCAAAAATCCAGAGGGTAAGATAAAGATAAATCTAGAAGAGTCCCAAGAAGAGTCCCAAAGTGCCCTAACATTCACCAGACCAGAGAAATCAGTTACAATACTCAAGTCTAAACATACTCAGCCTTTTGCATTTACTTCTGAAGAGAAACACGAACCCACACAGATTTTAGAACTATGAAATATTCTTTATGAAGGGAAGATAGGAAATGTTCTTTGAGATGAGAAGCGAGGAGGTGTAATTGAGCCTGATATTAGGACTGAAAAGTGGATTTTGGCACAGTTTCCCAAGTAAGCTGAAACACAAGCAAAGACAGCATGACACACACTGAGAAAAAAATCAGCAAGACCAGCCTGGATGTAGAGAAAATAAGAGTCCTGGAATAGACAAACGGGAGTTGTTGGTTGCAGATCTACAAGAAACAGTCAGGATGGAAGTACAAGATTTAACTTCGGACAGTTGGAAGCACATTTGGTGATAGCACAATATAGAGTCAAAACCCTGGAAAAAAATTTATGCAAAGAATAGGGTCACAACATAAATCTGATTCAGTGATGGAGAAAAAAACAAACAAATAATCAAAAAATCTCAGATTTAATACCAGCTATAAGCTTTGAATGCAAGTAAAAATATAAGCAGCAGGTAACAGATAAAGGAATTACTAAAAATTCAAAAGAGAATGAAGTATAAAATTTCATTAATAAGCACAAAGGACAAAGAAATAAAGTTGATAAAATCTATTGCATCTGTGGTAAAAGGAAGAAGGAGACAAAGTTCTAGAAAAAGAGTGAGGCACAATAAGAGGGAGAGAGAAGGAACCAGGAATTATCTTTATCCAATGGAAATCGCCGTATTTGCCTAAAAACTTATAGAGTAGAGAAAAGATTCATGCACATCTATAGAATTTTGGAAATGTTTGTTTTATTTGGTGAAAGATTTAATGATGGCAAAATCTTGAGATACAGTTGTCTTCCAACGGTTTATCACCATCTCTTCTAAAAGTGGTGTAAAGAATGGGAGGGTAGAGTGCTAGAAGTTACTAGCAGCACAAAGAAAGCATGCTACTACATAAAGAGACATGGTGTAAAAGTATGCTTAACCAGACCTTCTATTCAATGAACAATGTGCCCTATCTCCATAACACTATCATTTATTACAATTTTTATCCAAAAGGAATTAGACCTCCTTCAATAACATGCAGGACGAAGTAAGAGGGCAGTGCCAAGAGAAAAAACCGGCACACAAAATCTCTAGGGAAACAGGGAAAGTAAGAAAGAAGCATGCTCAGAAAATATCCAAATAGCTTAATTTTTTCTCTTTTCTGTTTTTCCTGGAGAAGTGTTTTTCATATATGCATGTAAAACCACCAAAAGTCTTCTAAATAGCTGTGCTCCCTCCTCCTCCCAGGTAGCAAGATAAAACTTAATGTCTGCAACAGACTTTAATTCCATTCTCTCTCACAATTCTGACTGCAGTAGTTGCTGCATCTTTGTCTGCAGTGAGACTGGATACCTTTTGAACTCTTGCCACCAGGTAACTGGGAACACAATATAAACAGACAAATAAATAAATAAATAAATAAATAAAATCATATATATATAAAAGCACATATAATATTGCATATTATGTATTTTATCTTTACACTCTGAATATATATGTCTGTGTACATATATATTCTTTTATACAACAAAATCTCAATATGTTTTGAGGATAAAACAAATAGAGGAAACTGGAGTTTAAGTTAGTAACATGCTTTCCAAGGTTAGATCTAGACCCTCTTCAACTGGCTCTCCCTGCACTGCCAGCTGCAATCACTGAAAATGGATGAAAATTTCTTTAAAACCATGCCATTTTGAAAATCTGTGATTGTAGAAGGAAATTACCTTATAGATTCTGTTTTCATTTTATTGCCTTACTATGGGAGTCTATAACTGGTTCACCTCTGTTTCCTCTGTGGTGCACAGTATTTTAAGATCTTAGCTTTTAAGTAGCCCTTCAGTCTGTTAAACTCAGCCTACCACTAAACTGTAGGGCTCAGGGGTATTTCCTGGCTTTCCAGATCATCCCTGGTCCTATTTGTATGAGGGCCCACAAGCATAACTTATATTCTCCTTCCTTTCTTCCCTTGGAAAGGAAAAACAAGTATAGAAGCTAGAAAGGAGATACAGCATGAGCTACACTGAAGCAAAGACAGTGGTGCATTATGGTAATTAAATGCTATGTAGATTAGACACCATTGCTTTTCTAACTCTATACATATTATTTCCAGAGCTCTGATAATTCTAATGCAGTCATGGGTTTCCTTCTAGTGAAAAAAATTTAGGTCAAGTAATCTTGAAAATAGTGTGACAAATAATACATTCACCTTTGCTTTCTCACCCCAAAATGACAGGATGGGACCAATCCCTTCACACTGAGTATCCATGCTATGGACATTCACACTTAATTTAACAAACAAAAGTCTAAGGAAATTTAACTATCTCTTTAAAAGGTAGTTTAACCTGGAATTAAAACCTTCTAGTGACAGAAATGCCACAAGTTTCTATATAAAACAATATTTAATACATAAAAATCCTTTAGTTATAAAATTATTAATAATATTTCATGTATAGCTCTTAACATTTTACGCCAAATATTAATTCTAATTTTGTATGTTTTCTAAAGCTATGGGGAGCAGTTAATCATATCAATCATGTAGCAAACTTTTAGCTATTGAAATTTTTTATTAGGTCTCCTCTATCAATCTTCTATTTTCTGAATGTTCTTATTCCTTCAGCATTCCCTCATCTACCCATGTTGTCTGCAACTTTTAGGTGCACTCAAAAATCAACCTGCAGTTGCTGTTGAGGCTTCTCTATTTCCATACTGAATAGAATAATTATGTACTATGCCCTAAAATGATGTTTCTATTAAGTAATTAAATTTAGCTTCCATAAAACTAGCATATTCTTGCTTTTCATTCACTTTATGGTGCAGAAATCCACCCCCCCACACCCAATCTCATTTATAACATCTCCTAGAAAATATCTCACACTTTGCAATTTTCATGATAAATGTGATGACAAGAATGATGCTTCTTTTCAAGTAAAGAGCATGTGACAAACTACCTTATCACTTCCATCAGGCTGCCTGTACTGATGCATCAGTACAGGAAAGACATGGTCTAGTGTGAATTGTAATTCATTTATTTCTTTAAAGAGAAGCCGAATTCTTTGACTGATAATTTTTAATGGAAGTTTCATGGATAAAATTTTGCTGTATTGCATGCTACAGACTGAGGAAAAAAATTATATTCCTACTTTTTGTATTGGCAGATACTATTATATTTTGATGTGCTTTGAATACCAACACATAGGTATTACATTGAATTTAGCACCTGCAGTTCTAAGAGGATTACTGATAACAGATATGCATTGTAAGGGAAAGCAAGTTCTAACTTATACTGATATAGTGCCATATATTCATCATCTGACAAGAAGTCCCCTAATTTGGCAATCAAATCTACCAGAGCAAAATCTTGCATTTGGATATTTCTTTTAGACAATAGCCCCAAATGAACTGAAATAACAACAACAACAAAAAATTAGCTACTTAAAAGACCTTTTCCTGGGCTAGAAATTCTAGAACTCCTTCCTTTAATTTTTTTTGTGAAGTCTCACTGTAATAAAGCAGACAAGTCATTTGAAAAATAACTTGAATATTATACCAAGAAAAAAAATCTCTAATGTATTTGCAGATTTGCAATTTCTACAGATTTTGTTTTTTGAAGATTAATGCTCCACATTTTTTTAAAACAATGGTCACATAGAAGGATTAGGGTTAGACTTGGACTTACTAGACTTACAGCCATATTAACTGTATATTATACAATCATGCATCTGGTAACATATCAAAATCCTGAAACTACTGTTTCATAATATCTATATAAATTGAAGTGTGTTGCCAAGATTCAAGAGAAAATTTGCTATTGCTTCTGCTACAGGCATTGCCCAAAAATTGTAACACAGTGGTTGTGGAGATGTTCCACACTGTGACAGACCTCCAGAGTCTCTTCCAGAGATGTGCAAAGAAAAAATGACATCTGCTCCTATCATTTTTAGTGAGTTGTGGAAATGTGTCAGGTTTTCAGTTCCTCATACTGTCATCGTTGTTGAGCTTTTCCATTTTCACAAGGACAAAATGACAAGCACTGTTCCTGGGAGCAGAGATGGATCTGTGATTGCTATGGGACTCAGACAACAACCACACAGTTTTTTCACTTCAACTGTAGTGACTGGATGTAGTAAAGAAGGAATTAATTATTTCTTTGTTGAAATGAGGAAAAACTCTCTCTTGCAAAACTAGACAGCTTATTTGCTTTCATAATTTTATATGTCAGAGTACTTGTTATAACAAATTCTGATCAGGTGATTAGAAACTCACTGAAGGTTTTTAAATAAATAACATTATATTTTCATTAAGAATCACCATGACTGTTACCTACTAAACAAGCTTGGAGAAAATGGCAAAACACAAGGATTAATTATTTTCTATAAATTAAACATTTTCTATTATGTTCTCAGGAATTCTCATTAGCCTCAATGCTCATTAAATACTGCAACTTAAAAACATTTTCCTGCTATATATATATTTGGCTTTCTTTAATTTTTGTTGATGGCTTGCCTTCTTCCTTTTGACAGTCTGAATGTCTGTGCTGCAGCACAGCCAGACCCAGTTCCATGATAAAGCAGTTCGTAACTGGATTTTGTGTGTCTGAAAACATCTGGTTTTAAATTTACCTGGGGACTTGATCTTCTGTAGCAAATAATGTGATACTAATGGGATTTTGATACTATGCTGATGTGAATATGGCTTGGAGACTTATGTAGTCAAGATCTACAGAAACTTTTAAAACAACATTAGAAGTACCAGATGATGATTTGGTCAGAAATTGAGACTCATTTTATTTTAAACATCCCAAGACAGGTATAATCAGAACATGGCTGAGATGGAGTGGTGACACATCTGTGTGAAACTGGAACTCCATTCTTTTGTAAACAAGATTTCTTTTGTGAAGCTCTAATTTGAATCATAGGTTTTCGTTTGGAATTTGAGATTCACCTTGTAATGCATCTTTCACTGGGGACTAGAAACTCCATTGAGTAATAAGATCTTTAGCCCTAACTTAATTACAGTATCTGAAAAGCTGACAGGGAATAAACATGACTAACGATTCTGATTTTCTCTCAAGTGCTCACCTATCCAGCAATCTCTCTGCACAGAACCTTGCAGGATGATCAGAATTGATGATGTTTACATTTCTGACATTAGAAATAACTATTGTAGCAAATCACATTTGTATCTCTGCAGTACTTTAAAACTAAAGTTAAAAATAAAATAACTATGTTCAGTTTAATCTGAATTTAAGGGGCAATTTCTGGTAAATTTCTCATTTTCAGGATAAGTGAAATATTTCATTCTCTGTGCAGACCTACAGGGATGCAAATCCTGTTTTCAGAGATGTCCTGTTCAAGGCATACTTTAGCAAGCTAAGTCCAACAAGAGGGAAAGCAATTTCATTTGTTTTCAAATTTACATTTATTGCCAGCCACTGTCACTGTCGGAGCATTTCAGGTACTTGAGAGCACCAACTTAGCAATCTTTCCTTGCTATAAGAGACATGAGGTTTATTCTTCCAATCTACTTCTATTAATTCTAAGCAGAATTTGTCTCCAGTGAGTAATGATGTTTTGAATTTCTCATAATTAAAGACAGGGTGTTTAAGCATATATTATACGTGTAAGTTCTATTTAGATTGAAAGTTTCAGTTGCCTGTGAAGTGATTACACAGAAACAAGGTTTGAAAAGCTGAATCATGATTGATTTCAATCTGTTTTTCAGTTCTCCTTTCAGCAGACCTATCATATACCTTTTAATTCCTAACAATTTTGGCAGGCCTTTTTCTCATTCATGTATACATCACATATACATATTCATAAGATATATTTATATGAGTAGACATATGTGTATATATCTACTCTATATTCAGCTTGAAAATCCAAGTACATTATATGAAATATTTAGAAGGACTTGCTTATAAATTTAGGATTATAAATTACTGTATTATAAATATAAATGCCAGTAGGCTGTCACAGTAATAAAAAAAATAAAATTTCTTCTCCAGAATAAAGCAGCTGTTTCAGTTATCACACGCTCAATAATGACTATAAGACAATCACACTGGAAGCTTGTCACACACCTTAACATGAGGAATACTCTTCTATTATTGATCATCCTTCAAATATCAACCAGTGTGTATACTTGGGAGACAAAGAATGGGTCAAAGTCAAATAGTTTGTATTCACAGCTGTGAAAGGTGTCTACTTAGATCACAAAGGAGCTCACCATCCCTAAGCTAACTTTATGTACATGTAACAAAATTCAAAGGATAATTTTCATACAGTATATGAGTCAAAGGTTTAAGCCCAAAAGGTTGCTGAGTATTTGCCAAAACTTGAGCATGATATTTTTAATTGCTTTTCATGAACCATCTAATTTGTTATGAAGAGTGACTTGTATGCCTACACATAAATGACTGGTGCTATTTTAGGTAGTCTGCTGAGACATCCTCATGACAAGGGCAGCTGTAACACAGTGTTCAAGAGAATTGTGCCTTTCTGAAAGTGTAGCTTATAAAACCAGACAGGATAACTAGGACATCTAAAATGGCACTGGACAGGTATGTTTGAAGCAACGGAATCCCACCCATTAAGCCTGTGAAAGTCAGAGTTTTCCTTTGGAAATTAATGGTTGTACCAAAAGACGTTTTAAATTTATCATTCAATTTTTAACAGTTAATTATAGTAGACCCATGATGCAACAATTTCAAATACAAATTGCATGACCTTTCAGCACTGAATATATACAGCATGGAATGTGCTCATAGCAGAAAAGACACCTAAAGAAGTAATCACTAAGGGACTAAGAAAAAAAAACATCCTTCACCAACATATGCTAATCTCTTGCCCTTCTTCTGGCAGCAAGTCAGCATCCAACAGTTAAGTACAGCAGAACAAAATTAAGCAGTTAAAAGGTGAAACTTGCCATAAAAATCTTAAACTGTTGTAAAAGACAACTCTGGGTCAAAAAGTAGATGTCCAACATGCCTTGGCATGTTCAAAATTATTTTTAAATGTCTGTTCATCAAGTGATTGTGTAAAGAGATCTGCAAATATTTCTAATGCTTCTAAATTCTGTTACATGCATCAAAGGATACAAAGGAACAGAACTTGATTATCTTTGCAAAGGGTTTTACAGACCAACTTTAGCAACAGGTACAGAGGGGAATACATGAGCCTGAATTTGAGGACAGGACAAGCAGAACAGAATCATAATTTCCTACATAGTCCCTAAAAATTAAAAGAAAAAGGAGGAGGGTTTTAGGAGGAGTTAGACTACACTGCACTGCATTAGCTGATTGACAGTTGATGCAGGTATTTGTACAGTAAATGGTTAGTTCTGTCCAGGCAGATTTTTTAAGTCTCTACCTTAAATAACAAGTCTCAAATTATCTACAAAATGGTCTGAGTTTTCTTGTTCTTCAGAATCATTAAAGAATCACATTATCCACAGAGAAATGAAAAGTGAGGATGTGGTCCTGTACTTTAAGGCCTGTAACACTAGGGGCTTTCCCTTTACAGACCTGTAACATTTCATTTGTAGCACTGAAATCTGTTTGTGACTTTGTTGTCTTGCACTGACATATCCCAAGGCTGCTGTGGCAGTCCTTTCACCTCTTACTCCCAAACACTCTTGTTCTCATGGCGCAGTGTAATTGAACCGCAAGACTTTGATAGGTCTCTGATGCGGGGTTCCTCACAGGAATGGAATATGACTGATTTTTAATGCATCCTTTCCCCTCCCACCCTTCTTTCACCTTTTACTTTCTAGCTTGAGGTTTATAACTTTATGGTCAGGAATATGTAGAGCACAGTAGATAACATTAGTAGACAATTATTATTTAAATAACCCATAAAAAACTTCCAGAAATATACATACACAGAACTTCATAAACCGTGAAATGAGTGCAACATCTGTACCTGACCAGTTGCTGCAGTCAGAAACTTCAGCACTAGTATGCAAAGGAAGCCAGCTGGGACACCAAGCTGATCCTGCTTTAACCAAATTACCATGGTGGAAAGTGTTCAAGATAATGTCTGTGATGCTGGAAAAAATGATGGGAAAGAGAATGTTGCCTGGTGATATTCCAGTTTCTTCCTTTCTAGTCAGCTGTGGGTACAGCTTTCCTCTTTTCTTTCTGTCACATGCTCTTTATAAAAATATTTTAAAATTTTATTTTTTCAATAGAAGTTTTGTTTTTTTCATTAAGACTGTACATACCATCACAGGAAAGCCTGTCAGCTCAGCAGACAGAGAGTACTCAGAAACACAGAGAATACTCCAGATTTTAAGAAACCTCCTACCCAACTCAGTAGACATATATGTAGCATTCCTGGTATTTCCGTTATTTTTGCTCATGTCTGGGTATTCTCAAGCATGAATAGTGGTAGAAGGGATAAGGATGCTACTAATTAAAACGGTGAAAGTTTAAGTCTATGTGGCCCAGAAAAAAGGAAAGTAATTATGAAAAATTCAATATTAACTATACCCCTAATATTCTCCAGCAAAAAAAAAAGAAAGAGTATTTAGAGTATTTGAATTGTCAGAGGGAAACAATTTGGTTAAAAAGTCCTCAGGCATTTGTCACTGCTTCAAAAACTAACCCAAATTTTCATATTCTATGTAGTAGAGATCTCAAAAGAACATATCTAAAGCTGATCTAACTGCACCTGTTCCAATATCAATATTTCCTAGCAAAAGAAGACAAAATTACGGACCTCTCTACAATTTACCAGGAAACTAAAGCTTCCTTTAAAGAAATACAGAAACTCAGCCAAAGAATTAACATCATAATGGGGTAATGACACCTCTCAAATAAGTCAAAATGTTCAATGTGTTTATATTTGTCTAAACTATTTGTTTAAAAACACAAACAAATACTGCATCCAAACGTCAGCAAGTGCTTTTGACTTAACTATCTGATGATGCAAAAACACAGAGTTGAATACTTTTTTCACATGGAACGAAATATAGAAGTCCACTAACTCCTTTAATTGCATGCCATACATATAACAAATCGAAGACTCTTCTATCCCATGTGAGAGAGCTCTTGATAGAGACCAGCAAGAGCTTCATATTCACCTCTGTCTCCTCAGCAAAGAAACTAGAATTAACATAGTTGAATAAAACTTACAGGGATGAAAAATACTCTGGTGCTTAAAGATTTCTTATGTCATTTTTGATGTTTCCGTAAATTTGGCTCAAAGAGTTAATTGTGCTGAAATAAACATTAGCATAATGCCTAAGGATACATTTTTTTACCTGGCCATGGAGTATTGGCAGCATAGTCAATGAAGCTAAATAGTAGAATAATTCATTAGGAAATATGCAGTAGCTGTGGCAAGATTTACTACAAATACACTTGAAGTGTTTTTAAAAATTAATATTATGCTGCTATGCTTGGCTTAATTAGCTCTCTTCTTCATTTACAAAGCATATCTGTCTGGTTTATGAACTCAGTCTCTATTCCCCATTCTTGAAAACCTGTTTAATTAAAGTTTTAACTACTGCATAAGTTTAGAAACAGTACAATGACTTTTATTACTATAAGCCTAAATACTTGTCTTAAAATATGAGCATATCTACATTTATCAGAAATACGACAAGACATGCTCCATAATACTCCTGAGTATACACACAATACTGGCCCTTTTCATTATATAAATTATATTATATTTTGCCCTCTATTTCCATTATGCTGCACCTAGGCAATTTTGGGGGTTTTGCACAAGCAGTTGGATTGTGATAAATTTAGCCAATCAACAAGTCAGTTCTCCTAAATCCATGAAAACTCACCTTTCTTTTTTAGCATATACCCATTTCTAGCCTGTTCAGTGCTTTCCTCATCCATTATTCTATTTTATCCCTTTTATAGGTCCATTGCTTATTAGACTCCCACTTCTACTAGCAGGTGACTCTACTTTGGTTTTCACCTACAGCAAAACCTATCACAGTCATTTGCAGCATTTATCACTTCCTCCCATTGATGCTACTATAAATGATTAAATTTTAATTTAATTTTGCTATACACACAAAATTGAAACACAGTCATTAGACGTGCTAGCTGGGATCTATCTGAAGTTCTAGAAATGCATGACATACCCTTGATCATAATCTTTTTTTGGCTGCATTTTAAAAACCTTGTGGCATAATGGTCAGCGAACAGAAATTATTTGTGCAATCACTGCCTACAGACTACATTAAAGCAAAAAATATTTCTTGTCTCCCTGTGCACAGATGCTGGAGACTCTACATAATGACTTGTCACCCATTATACCCAATATACACTACAGTTTCATCACACAATTTACTCCACAGAAGCAGAATGTCAACAATAGTCAGTTCTACAATAATTTAAAAAGATAATAGTCATTTTCCCTCCTGTTCTCATTTGAATCTCATAACCACTGTGGTGATCAATTTCAAAACCTTATTAGTTCTGCTGTTGTGAACTATTCAGGACATTAGATCGGTTTGCAGTACAAAACTGTTGAGACAATCTTTTTAAATTAACAATTTACAATTAATCTTTCTGCCAGCATATATTTGCAAATTTTCTATAATAAAAAACACTATGTCAAAATTTTCAAATTAAAACATGGCAAATTATTTTATATGACTGACAAATAGGGCAGTAAAATAGGCAGGAGTACTAAAAAACTGTCAGGCTAAAAATCTCATGAAGAAATAAAGCAAGAAAATGGGAAAGTTCACATTATTTTTTTAATTTAAAAGAATAATAGCTGAAGCATCATCAGTTCATTCTGTGTAGAACTGTGCATTCCTTACTCTACTCAATGGAAAAATATGAAATGCATAAAATAAACTTTGAAGATATTATTTTTTGTGTTCTTTACAGACAGTCAAATCTCAAAAAAATGTTTTCTTTACATATGTTCTTTTCCTTAAAAAAAAATGTTTTAACCAGATTTTCCTTTAGACTAAATTGGCCTATTTCTCTTAACATTAACAGAGCTGAGAGTCTTCATACCAGCTGAGGCTGTGATCCTATGAGAGTCTGTTCAGATGATCCCAAATGGCAGTGCCTGTGCATTTTGAAGTAACTGTGCCTCAGCTGGAGTTGGTAAGCAGACATGTGGTCCCTGTCAGCTCATTGCAATGACAAGTACACGGCGTTCACTTAAGCTGCTTTCAGCAGTTCCAAAAGGGAGCCCAGGTGAAAGCACTGGAAATATGAGCATTTAGGAAGAACACTGGAGGCAAGCTTTGCTTTTTTTTTTTCAGATATACAGCATCAAAAGTGATGCAGCTGCTGTTGTTTTCCTGCACATGTGTGGAGATGGAAAATAATTTTATCATTAGACTGGAGTACTATCATACATAAGATCAGTTTATATCAATCACATGAGTGAGTAATATCTTCAGTTCTGGGGGATGGAAGGCAGGAGAGAAGTGGCTTTGTGTGTGTAGAAATAAAAAGGGATCAAGAAAAGCAAGCAGTACCTTTTAAAAATCATCCCGTCAGTCATTTGCAGTTACCTGACCATTACTCATTTTGAAATGAACAGAAATTTTCTGCTTAAATCTTTCTTCAAAGGAGACAAAGAAATTCAGATGGATTCCCACACCGCGCCCCCCCCCCCCCCCAAAAAAAAAAAAAAAAAGTCACAATTTGGGACTCTAAAGCCAGAAAAATGATGCTGATAATAAAACAAGCTCATACTGAGACTGTCTTACAAGATGGTTTTCTACACATTATGGTATGTGGACGCAACTCATTCACGATGTCACTGGCTGAGTTCAGCATACAAAATATATCCAAGTAAGATAGAGAGAGGGCTTTTGCACTGCTTTAAAATGAAACAACCAGTAAGATTTATTTACATTATTCAGAGCAGAGTATTTTGTTTCAGCATGTTTTTTCCTCAAATTGCAAACATAGGAATATGTTTGGTCCTAATACTGCTTGACTAATAAAAATTGTAGTTTCAATTTACAGGAGGAAAGTGCATGAATTTCCAGGTTTTGAACCTGTTTGACTTCCAATACAGCTAGAAAAATCTGTGCTGACAAACACATGAACTTATTGTTCATTTTCTGAGATGAGGAGCCCAGGGAGCTCAGTTAATATCTGTTCCACAAGCTTCTTATATAAGCATAAGCCTACAACAACATCTTTCATCCTGACTTTCTCATCTATAAAATGGGTTTAATACTCTTTCCTTCCTCCTACCCTCATCTTTGTTCTTGTCACAGTAAGCTTTTAATGCAATACACGTAGATGAGCACCAGAGTTGAAATGAAGCTAAGCCTATATCCACAAACTGCTTAACCAGACATCTAAACACTGAGGAGATGCAATTCTAAACTATTCAGAAAGAAGAGCATTTTTACTAAACACACCCTTTATTCTGATGTTTAAATATGGATTACAAGGCCAAATTTCAGATGGCCAATGTCATTTGTATCCATATTTTGCAAAAAGAAAGTAATTTTTGAAAATTGAAATACATGAAGGCATTATATTAACTATTGTATTTTTAAATTGTTAATAAATTTTTGTCTCTTGCTGCTCACTTTTTAAAACTCTTCATAAAGACAACACATTGAGCTTCCCATTGGGATCATTATACTTGTATGCATGTATTTTCTACCCAGCTGATGTCTTGGCAGCAAATCAACTTTCAGCGAAACAGAAATCAAATGTGTTTCTTTAAAGAAAAATATCTATGAAAGACATGCTGTCTTAATGAGATGACTACACTACATTTGTTTAAGCTTTTAACAGAGAAAACATTCATCTAAATGTAAGTAACATGTTTGAAAATTAGTACTTGCTACTGTAGAATCACAGGATAGTTCAGGTTGCTGGGGTCATCAGCAGGTCATCAGTCCAAACCCCTGCCAGAACTATGGTGAGCTACAAGATCCATTGTTGAGGCCTTGCACAGCTCCAAGGACGGAGGCTACAGCTCCTGTGACAATAGCCCCATTGTCTGACCATCCTCAAAGAGAAAGGTTTGAACTTCTACAGCCAGTGCACCACTAGGCCTAGCTCCACCTTCTTGCCAACCTCCCCATGGCTACTGGGGGCTCTCTGTTAGGTCACCTCAAAGCCTTCTCTTCTCCAGGCTGAACAAGTCCCATTGGGCCAACATCTCCTGGCAGGGCAAACTGCTGCAGTCCATGTTGAGTTTAAGGGCATGAGGCCTTCTGTTGTACTTGTTATGTATTACTTTAGTCTTTCTGCCCCAAAATGCACACTGAAATTTTTGGGTGGCCTATGACACAACAGTACTTTTCTTTTCCTAAAATACTTGTGTGTACCACAGCCTGGATCATAATGTCAAATTTCAGAAATCCAGCTTTTTGAACCTTTACTACTGGGCCTAAAGATCAACAGAACCTTAGAAATTCATTATAGATACAGAAAATCTTCATCACGCATTTCTCAATTTGTTTTTCAGGGTTAAAGATGCTGCACCAATATACATTCCCATCATTTGCATTTACAGAAATGGAATCCAGTCATGCAAGGACTCTGCATATGGAAATGGAATAAAAATCAATGCAGACTCTATTTAGGAGACTTGCAAGAATATAATCAATGATAAAGAGTCATAACAGAGCTGAACCTAAAAGAAAAATTTTATCAGCTAAAAAAAATCCCATCAGTACCTAACTGTCAAATAAACTGCAGAGATTAATAAACTGGTGAGATATATATTCTGTGCACATGGACACAAAATAAGAATATTTTAGAGGATGAAGAGTTTTCATCTAAGGTAATTTGACTGGTACTATTTCCTTTAGATACATTAAGAACTAAGAACAAGATGAAGAAGACAGTCAAAATAAAAGATATTGGAAAATTTGTAATCTATGAGGATGCTGTTGTGTCTCTGTAGAGTGCAACCCGTTCTCATTTCTGGAGATCTACCACTCCTGCCAATGTGTATCTGGCCACTCGCAGATTTATATTCACAACCCAAAGACAGACACAGCTGTGTCTGACGAAGAAAGGAATAGAACACAGCCATAAACATACCCTGTGCGTCATCATCTAGTGTGATTCCTAGATTTTAATGTGTTTTACTGATAATCCATTTTCCTAGTCTTACTGTCAGCCATTGCAAGCAGTACCTTACCACATATGCAGTATCTCAGAATAGTTACCAGGGACCTATGTGCTGCGGGCAGTGAGGAAAGAGGGAACAAATAGAATCTTACCACAGCACCAATGAACATAAAATTGCTTCTGTATGATTAAATGGCAAAGGTTTCTATGTAATTCCTGCAAGGTGGTTGCCCTGAAGATGTTATGAACAGAGACATTCTTGGGCTCCAACACTGCCAAAGCCTGAGTTTTTCCAAAGGCTGCTCTCCTTTCTAGAGACAGGCACACATTTTTGGTATAATCTAACACAAGTTGTTACCCAGCAGTATGGTCTCTGTGTGAAGACTGCTGTTTTGTTAGAAAATCATGCCTGGACCTCAGTGAAAAAAGAAAAAAAAAATAGCAGCCATAATAGCTGACAAAGTTAAGTTTATTCAGTAAAACAAAAAAAACCGCAAAAGAATAAAAACCTCTTCATGACTGTCTTTTTCATACTAAAGGCATTCTGGATGCCACCAACACCAACTCTCTGAGAATAAAAAAAGCAACCAAACATGTGTATGGAGTAATGCCAGTTTGAAGGTGAAAGGGATCTCCAATAAGTGGACAGAATGATCAGATTTTGGCTATAATTTAAGGAAGTATGTGATCTTTGACTGGAAGAAATATAACAGCCTGCATGAACTTGACAACAAGAGTTCATAAAATTAATAACAGTGATTGCTTCATTTAATAGCTACTGATGAATAGGGTTTATTTCTATTAATTCTCAACCCTTTTCCAAGTCCCATTACAACTCTTGCCTTTCTAATTTTCTGTGGCAATGGTTTCTACAACTTAATGATAAACCTTTTAATAAAAGTTGAAGAGTTATTGTTGAAAAGTTGGTTTAGACCTACAGTTTAATGATGATCTATGTCTGCATTGTCATGCTTTGAAAAGCAAGTATTTCCTTTTCCAAAACTTCAGAGCAATTTTGCAAAATGCAGAATGTAAAAACAATCAATATTTTCCTGAAGAATTCTGTTCAGAACACTAACTCCTGAAGAGTCCAATAACAGGCTTATCACGGAAATAATCTTTTTTTAAAAAAATTACTCTTTCAAGAGGCTCACTAATCATTCTTAACTCAAGTACAGTTTTAAGAAGCAAACAAATAGATGAAAAAGAAACATAACTGGCACACCAAGCTCCTGCAGACCTGTGGAACTGTGACAGACAGGAGGAAAACAAATCAGTTCAGCAAGTACTGAATAGACTAAGTTTCAAGTTTTACTAGCTTAATAACTATTTTGGTTTCTTTCACATAAACCATCATTTATTTTTGTTACTGAAAACATACCATAATTCATCTGTGAAAGATTATTATAGATTTTTGAATTACCAGTAATGCATTTAAGATAAATGAGGTTTAATAAGTTTAATTTCAAGTTATTCCAAGTTTTTTATAATACCAACATTAATTTTTAACAAATTAGATTATATTGACTTTTAAAATAAGGCCTCCTTTGGAAGACTTATCATTTAAACAGCCTTCAGGAACCGATTTTCTACTTAAAGTTAATTCTCCTGTGAATCCATGGAAAACAAAACAAATCCTGATCTATGGGAGCTACACTTTGCAATATTGTCTGTCTAAAAGCTGCCTTATAGACTCATTTGCAAGGACTAACTTGGGATTTTTCTTGTTCATTTTTTGAATTCTTTTGAAGAGGAAGTTGTACCAGCTTATCTAAATTAAATTATCTGTTTCAGGTTTGTGGCACATACTATATGCTTCTGGTGATTTACAAGGCGCTACCAAACTCACTTCATCTGCACTAGCAACTGGACTGGAAACAGGAATAGAAAACTGTAATGACAGCATTTTTATTTCAGTGAGTTTCTAGCATTTTGCAATTCCTCAAATCATATTTCAAAAGGTAAAGTATTATGTAGTATAACATCTGACTACCTGAAAAATAGAAAATGAAAGGTGAAAATGGACCTATTATAGATTTTTAACCTACACACCTTTTCAAAAACTCTAAGTCAGTCATTGTTACTTTTAAAATGTCACAATTTTCATTTAATTAAACACTTTTAGAATTCAAGATCTGAAAAATAGGATTTTTCTGACATGGAGTAAACTCCTGAACTCAAGTCAAAATATAAGGGACTTTTCCTATGGCACTAATGGCTCTGCCTATTTGATCTTTCATCACTTTCAGTAATTAACAAACAGTAAAATGCTAACCAACTTACCTTAAATGATGACATGACAAAACACAGCTTTCTAGTATTATCCCTAATCATGCTCCAAACGGATCAAATAAAGATAATTCAGCTATGAAAGGACAACTACAGAATCACAGATCATATTGTGTATCACTCCTCTTATCTCAAGACATGGCAATACTGTTTGTCTAATTTAATTGTAGCTCGAAACAAAATGCCACACAGCCACTTGCTCACTCCAACCCTCCCTGCCAGGGGCAGGGAGGAGAACTGGAAAGAAAAGGTAAACTTCATGGGTTGAGAAAGAACAGTTTAATAATGGAAAGGAAATAAAATATAATGCTAATAATAACAACAACGGAAATTAATACAATAATATTCACTATTACTATAATTGTTATTATTGTTGTTGTTATTATTATTATTGAAAGGAGAAAGAGGGGAATAAAACTCAAGAACAGCAAGTGATGCACAATAAAATTGCTCACCACCCATCCCCAAGCAGTGATCTGTGCCCCCCAGCCAGATCCCTGCAGTTTACACAGTGAGTATGACATTCCACACAGTGGTATGGACTATCCCTTTGGCCAGTTTGGGGCAGCTGTCCTGGCCGTGCTCCTTCCTGGATTGTTGTGCACCTTCTCACTGGCAAAGCATGGGAAACTGGAAAGTCCTTGACTTAGGGTAAGCACTATTCAGCAAAAACTGAAGCATCCCTTTGTTATCAACATCATTCCCATTCTAAAGCCAAAAAACATAGCACTGTCCCAGCTACAGAAAGCAAATTAACTCTATCCCAGCCAAACCCAAGGCATACAGCAAAAAGTTCTGGGACAATTTTTACATCTTCAAATAAAATAATAATAATAATAATAATAAAAGCACATCTGAATTACTGAGATTTCTATCAGTATTTCTATCAATAAAGTAATCTATCAATAAAGTAATCATGTTTGCCACAGACAAATGAGGATCATTGTACAGTCTTCTGTGTCCATGAGTGATTCACTCACCTGCAGGCTCATCATTATTCTGAACACACTTGTGCCACACACCTTTGTTCCCTTGGCGGGAACACCCACAAATGTTAATAAAAGTTCAAGTCTTAAGGAGTTTGAATGTACAGCATAGTTAATTTCCTAAAGCTAGAATTTATGTTATTAAATGTCTTTTTTTAATCAAAATCTACATTCAGTTTCAAAAATTAAGGCAAGTACGTTAACAAAATAGAACAATGTAAAGTAACCCTTGAAGTTACCTTATACTGCAATCTATTACTGCTATTGCCACAGAAATGAATGAGGAATATTGAAACATGAATAACATTCTTATCACTTAAATGAATTACAGCATTAATATCAATAGAAACAAGAAATAAGTACCTTCTTAAGGACACAGGTCAATAAAAAACAGTACACACACTACTCCTCTGTCTTAAGCTCTTGAAAGTAATAGCTAGTTTCAGCTGTAGATGTCTGTAGTTTTTGGACATCAAATTATCTTCTTTGTGCCTCTTAATTTAGATATTTTGCTTCAACAAAGAGGTAACAATTTATTTTAGTTTCACAAACTGAGATAATTCAGGATTTTTCAATGAAATAGAAATTGTATTGACTGCAAGAGAAAAAAAAAATACACGGACATATTCCACAGTGCCCATGCTATTAACTAGGGCCCACTGAGATCAAATTCAAATCTTTCATTTGACTTGCAGCTGTCAGGTACTTCTTAAAGAGTCACTACACCAGAGCAAGAATCATTATCTAAATGAATTTAGTCACAGTCTGCTATATTATCTGAGTACTCCCAGGGTCATTCACATCTTATTATGGGAAACCAGGGATTTAGCCTCCCACCTCTATGCCTATTCAATTTTGTACCTGGAAAAAGGGAACCTTTTCAAGCAAGCATTTTCTTCAAAATAATACTGTACCCATAAAAAACTTTTTATTTACATCTAGTGGTAACTTATTTCCACCCAGCCGCAGTAGGAACTCTCTCTGTCACAGTAAAGCAAGTTTTGAAGTACTCTAGAGTCTACTCTTGCTACAATGGGGTTTTTCTTCCGATAGAATAATTTACTCAAAATCAGTTGCACCATATTCCCTACAGATGTCTACACACTGCAGTGAAGACAGTAATCTATGAGGGTTCTTTGTCTCAAAAATAAAATAAAATAAAATAAAATAAAATAAAATAAAATAAAAGTAAAATAAAATAAAATAAAAGTAAAATAAAATAAGATAAAATATCAAACATGAGATCCTGAAACAAAAAAAAAAAAAAAAAAAATTAAAAAAACCTAAAAAACAACCTACATTTACTTGCCCACTCCAGTGCAAAACAGCAGCTGGAGTTTCTAAATGAAAAATCACAACCCTATAATCTCATTGAAAACTGCTGAACAATTACCTGCCTTGATTTGTGGCAGAGATACTCTCAGAAACGATCATTATTTGTACCTATGTACATTTCATGAGAGAGTGAGTAGTGTTGTGTAGCATTTCTCCTCTCATTAAAAAAGAGACAGGTACAATGCTGACATCCCTGTTAATAATAGACAGAAAATGCTAGAACGTACTCGTTGTCTAGGATACTGATTTAAAGTATACTAAAAAGCTGCACTATTCCTATAAAGACTCTGAGACTAAGGCTTAAAATACTTACTTGATAATGTCTCCTTCAAGAGCAATCACTCGTTTAATGATCTTCTGTTCAGGATTTCTAGGAGACCTGAGACAGGGGATAAGGTTAAACAATCAGCAACATGTTTTAATAAAATGAAAGAAACAGACACTATGAAAGTCATTAGTAGATTCACGTTCTCCTTGAGCTGGCATCAGTCACTAGGTTCCACAGTGAAGTGAAGTTACTACAATCCTTGTCATTACAAACCATCATTGAAAAGCAGTTGATGACCTGCTTACAAACAGCACAATAATCAACATACTTTTTATCATGAAAAAAAACCACTCCACAACATTAAAAGTAAAGCATCCCCTTACCATTGAGAAGGGTACATTTGCAAATAGATTAATGTATTAAAACCTGAATTCCCCATCATTTGTGGGGAAAAATGTGTTAAACACATATGTCACTCAATCAGTTTGGGAGAAAAAAAAAATCTTATGTTATATTAATATCTATCACTATATTAGGTAAGCCTTGCCTAGGGAATTGTGGAAGTTTAAAAAAAAAAAGTTGCAAAACTTTCTGAGAGTTGCAGCTTCTGAATATATTGTTTTTACTTAATTATTTTCCCATAGCATCTTTCAGTGAACAGATTCTGATCATACATGACATAATAATATGAGAAAGCAAATAGGGATGTGCATGTTCAGACTGAATATTCCAACTTCCTGCATATTATTAGATAGACTATTAAAAGTGTTATTCTACAGTAGTTTTTACAGGTTAATGTATATGCTCCACAAATTTTCTTTTTCTTTATACTTTACCTATTTTTTTTTACTTATCACTTATAATTATCTAACTAGGCAAACTTAGAAGAATATCTTCATGTTATTAAAAGACAATCTTTTTATTTTCTCCTTGTACATAGAAAAGTCAGGGAAGGAACAAACTGTTTTTATTTTCTGTTGATGCTCAGGTTCTCCCTATTAAGGCTTCAAGTACAGTCTGCTAGACACACCACTGATAGAGGTGTATTTTACAGTTTTCATGGCTAAAACCATCTTTGAGCTCATCTGGTCAAATGGTAGCACACTAAGATTACACTTCTTTAAAAAGCAAAGCTGAGCTAAGTCTGGATGAAAATCTTGCCCACACTGCTGCATGACTAAAGGCATTTAAGGTTTGCTTGCAGTTCCAATAGTTAAAAAGAAAAATGGGTTAGACTTGGGTGGGGTATTTTTAATATTATGCAAAAAACCCCCAAATATTTTAAAATCAGTTTGACGTTTTAATATTTTTCTTGTATGTGCATGTCAATATATTTGAAATAAATTTCTCTTTCAAAGTAATGAAAGAAAATTCAAGAAGCTTAATTTTGAATTTCAAAATATCAAATAGTTCCCCTTTACAGTTTACCAAGTCTGGAAACTTAACGTTCAACAATGAGGAACACTGAACATGAATAAAGACCACATTTTTTATTCCCTTGTCATCACTCAAATTTTCAAATAATTTAATTTACAGTAATATTTTATTTAGCATTAATTTTAGATGAATAGTTGTATATTCCAGTTCAGCCTTGCATTTCATGCTCCTTTTTAAGGTAGGAACACACAGTTTCATAATATCTTTTAAGTCAATCTTGGGAGAAATTAATCAAGTTTTAGATGCTGGTATGATTGAAATATATGGGAGATCCACAGCACTTTCTGATGCTGCTCCTTGAAGCAAGACTTACTTCGTTGAGCACTCATTTGAGCATTGACTGTGTCTTATTCTCAACCAAAACACAGTCAGTGAAAAGACAATACACCTTTATTACAAGCTGTTATAACTTTAAAATATTTTTTAAAGTTACTTTACTTTTAATTGCTACAATTTTTAATCAATTTAAGCTCAGCTCAGGCTGTAATATTTTCATGTAAAATTTAAGCAATGGAAATGATAATACATAATGCATGTGATGAAATGTGTATTTCTTAAAGATCGAATTATAACAAATTTTATGTTTGCTCTTTTAAAACACCTAACATTCAAAGTAAGGTTCTCAGCAACTTCCCAGCAGGCATTTCCACTTGATTAGAATATATATATATGTATTGTAATGCAATTACTGACCTCTCCCTTAATTTTCTTTTCTTGTGCAAAAATTTCTACCGACCTTGAAAAAACATCTCTCTAAATTTCAGGTATGAGTAGCTGTTCTAAGAGTAATTACTTTTTTACAAGCAATGATATATTTAAACCAAACATATAATTTATCAGAAAATCTTCAAGGAATTCCTCACACAAATTATTATGTAAGAGTAATATTTTTAATATTGGAAGCCAGACTATTTTTAAAATAAACTTCACACTAACATTCTGATTATAATTCTTTAAAATGTTGAAGGACTGGTAAAAGACAGATTAGCCACCTTAAAGTGACCAATAATACGGGCACTTTTAGACCAAGGATTTTCAACAGCCAGTGTGCAGCCACGAGGTAAAAGAGACTGGTTCTGAAGTGATGGATATCAATACCTTCCTGAATGGTGTACAGCATAACACTGGAATTTCATGGATTATTGAAATCACAAACACATAGAGGCCGTTTCTGCCTTCTATGTTCAATCCCACAGAGAACAGTGTGTGATCACACTACTACAGAGCACATTTCCCAGGAAAAACAGGAAAATGATATATAGCCAGCAGAAAAATCCACATTTTAGCAAGCAATTGTCAGACAGAAATGGTGACAATTACCTGAAAGTTTTCTCTTTACATATTAGCAACTGAGTGTTTCAGTCAATATTGCTCCTAAACATCTCCCTTTCAACCACTTGAATTATTTATTTACTCTAGTGGATACTGCCCAATTTTAAATAATTGCTCCATGAGCTAATTAACATTTGGTCAAACAAAAATATTTTACAACATTCCTTGGTTTTGTATGTGTCATTTGATTCTTCTTTCATTCTTTGAATATTCTAAGTACATTCTTCTCAAAAGCATTCACAGCAAGTCATGCTTAACTTCAGTTCCTACAGGCTTTTCTAGAGAGAAAGCTTTTAGAATATGTTGTAAGATCCCAGCAAAACATGTGAAGCCCAGTCCAACTAAATAAATATTATAATATACAATAATAGTCTTTTCCTTGAATAAAAATTCAGATTTTTTTTCGGTACCTACATTAGAAAGAGACCTGATACTGTGAACTCAATGAAAAAGCAGACAAAAGACAGCAAAGGGATAGCTTCAATTAGATACTTTGATGATCCACATGTATTTAATGTTTCCCATCCATTATCATAGACAACCTGGAAAGATTTTGTGCTCACTCTTTGAAAACTATTGGAAGTTTTATACCACCTTAGCATCTTCTAGAACAGGAAAAATAATAGGCATTTATTAAAAAGTTGGAGAGAAAAGGGCCTAAAGTTTTCAATTTTTATATGTATATATCTATTTATCTATGTATATACATAAGTATGTATATTACTGTTAGAAAATTACTTCACTGTTTATGAGTTAAAGGAAGATGTTTAGGCAGCAGGCTGGAATTTTGTCTTCAGATTATTCTCAGTTTACTTCAGATTGGGTTTTATATGATTTGATCATGATTTACATGGAGGCAACTTAAGAAATTAGTACTGTGTCGTTGTAATAAAACCAGACCAAAATAATGAAGACCACCTTCTTCAAAATTAAAATTTCTGCTTCTATTTATACTGTTAATGACAGATACTAGAAACTACTTTACTGTGTAAAATAGGATAAGAGAGAATTTTTGAGATCTCAGCCTAACATAGCAATCCAAAGCCATTCACTCAGTGAGCTCTTCATTTCCCAAAACGAATCCCTCTCTCATCAAAACTTCTAGCACAGCTGAAGTCTACACTTCTGGGAGTTTCCAGGATTGACGCAGGAGGAAAAATACGCTGTTTGTCTCCTACTCAACCCATTTGGGGATCCAATAAATAGCTAGAGAAGTAACTAAAATGTAGATGGAGTCCAGAATAAGTGACATTAGTATACCTAAAGAATTGGGAACCTCACAGAATGGTTTGGGTGGCTTTACCTAAAAAACATGCTTGGAGGAAGTGGAGCTACCTCATTCTTATTTTCTTTCTTTCTGTTGCCAGCATAGTAGCTGATGCTCAATCTCTGTAGAGTAGTAAATGTGTAGCCATATCCATTCCTTCATTCCTCCCAGTACCATAGCTATGATAGAACAGATCCAACATAGACAATTCTAAATATTGCATAAGAATGAAAATTTAGTTAATATATGCACATATTTTCCAAACAAAAATATTTCTAATCTGCTTGTTTAACTTTTTTCCCAGTCCATAACTGACATCTAAATTCCATGCTTCTTTATGCAGAATAAATTTGTACTGAATCTCATAAGAAATGTAAAATCTAATTACGCCATAGGTTATGGCACAATTTCTATACTGTGGCAAATAATATGCAATATAACAGTGACGGAAAAAAAATGTTCACAAATTATTCTTGCTTTTGTTGTCATTTTTGTTATCAATTTCTCTTGTACAGAATTAGGGCATTAAAGGTATCCAGTACGAGGTTTAGCATCTTTGTTCAGTTTCGACCCACCAGTACAAGAGAGGTATTCACAACTGGAAAAAGTGACACTGAAATAATAGTAACAGAAGAGCAATGCAACAGCAATGACTAAGGAAATTTGGTTTGTGGAGATCAGAAATTAGGCAAAGGGTTCAACTGCTATTGTCATCTATCTAATTGCTGACTAGAGATCTAGAATTTTTGGAAAGGTACACAGCAAAAGAGATGGGTAAATAATATGAGTTTCAGCAAGGGAAATTCTAGTGGTGCAGGGTGCCCTGAGAGGTTGAAAACCACAGACATACTCAGAGCTCAATGGGACACCGCTCTGGGGAGGCTGACTCAAATTCAGAGTCCAACCTGCCTTGAGTAGTTGGTAAGATTAGATAGTCATTAGAGGTGCCTTAAGACAAATTCTTTTTCCCTTCTACATCCTTTAGTCTTATTCAAGCATATGAAAAACAGGATGTTAATATCTTCAAATACAAAATATTTTGTCATGGATGCAAGGTCTGATGCTAGAAGAAACCACACTGATCACTTTATTTATCTGCTGTAGCCCACAGATTATTTTTTTGCTGTTTTTCTTGCAGTACCTAATTCTATTATAAAGCATTTTTAAAGAACGTTATGATATCATATCTCAACATTCTGAGCTGCAACGAGACTAACATCCAGAGACATTACTCCACAGTTTAATTATCCTTGCTATTAGGAAATTGCAACTGCATTTAAAATTGAATTCATCCTAGTTCAATTTCAATTTCATGCCTTCTCCTCCAAGGCAAAAAACCCCTCAACATCTTATTTCTTCCTCATGAAGAAAGATTTGGGTACATCAGTTCTTAAATTCCTCAGTTCCATCAGTTCTTAAATCCTCTTGGATTCATCAGCTAGAATTGCCAAAACTTCTTAGCACACACTTTTCCAATTCTGGGACTCCTTTTTGTTACTATTTTTCAAACTCCTCCAATATTTTCTTTTTCTTCTTAGCACACATGGGAATCTAGCATTATTCAGCCTGGACTATTACTGTGCTTAGTAATAAATTAAGTAGAGCAATGTGGCCTTATTTGCTGGCTCAATCAAAAAAAAATTCTTTTCTGTTTCTTAATATTCCATTTATTTTTGTCTAGTCATGCAAAAAGCTAATCCTTTTCATGCTAAGAGCTGGTGTTGAAAACATACCAAAAGCGACAATTAACTCTTCTCTGAGCAAACTGCTTGCTATAACAATTAAACAATAAAATTTAGATCACTACTTGCACTTCATGTTCTATAGAGCATGTCTGTGAACACCAACCATGGGATTCACATCATGCTACCCTGCCCTTCTCCGCACTGCTTGCACACTTGGCCAATGATTACAAAGTCAATTGACAAAACCAGCACCTACCTTTGGATGACACAGCAATCTGCTGGAAATATTACTGCTCACAAATGTGCCTCCAACCATATCTGCACCTTCACAGCTGAACAGAGCCTGTTTGTGTATCTGTCTATGTTTCCCCATTAACTCCACAAAAGGCAAATTTCTTGATCAAGATATAATGTGGCAGTAAAAAGAATGCTTCAGGAAACCAAATACCTATATTATAGCCTGTATCAATATTATATTTATCTATCTGTTTTGTAATTTTACTGATAAAACATACCAGGTTTGCTTGACAAAACCTATTCCTGAATTAATACCTTTAAGTGTATTTTAGCTTCTACTAATAGAATGAGAAATAAACCAGGTGATTATTTTGCTCAGATAAGACTCTTCTCTTTGTTTGAATGCAGGAAATTTATTGCAAGTCATGAAGCCATTTGCATTTTCTCCTTTGTCTTTCAGCTTCTTCAAAAGAGGCATTTTCCAAACGATATTCCACACTATAAAAATTCTTTGAGACCATGCTTGCCTGTCATCATCAATGTTTGAATCCCTTTCTGGTTTAAAACTGTGGTTTACCTTTCGAGGAAGTGAAATAGATTAGAATAGCAATTTTTGCATGCAGAAATATTATGTGAAAATTACATGCAATTTTGAGAATGTTAGCAGATAATGATAGCATCAAAAACAGTTCCTCAAATGCTCCTGGATTTCCTTTTGGCTAAATTTGAGGAAGCAGGCCCCAGTCTTAATAAATACTAGTTTAGTGAAACATTTTGAATATTCACTATTTTTCACTCATAATTTGCAAGCTAAGTACTTAAAGACAGCAGTTGCACCAACTTTTGGTGTAAGTTCTGGTGATGCTTGATTTGCTCAGGATCTCCAGCGCAAAACATGTATAAAGATAAAATTAAAAATATGAGGAAAACTGCTTCTAGGAACATCCTTTAATTCCTAAATCCATACTGCTTTAACACTTCTTAGTCAAACTTCAGTTAAAAAGCAAAAACATTCACTGCCAAAAAACCATTTTGTTTTTACTGAAAGTAGTGTTTTATAATAATTATAGATTCCAAGCATACACTGGTGGAAAGTTAGTGTTCTATTTTTCTTACATTTCAAACTATTTGTGCATAACCTAGAGCAATGCTTACTTGAAATTTCTTGGTGAATTCTGAACAACCTCTAAACAAAAATAACAATCTGAATAGAACACCTGCATGAAGCCTCAGAAAAGGAGTCACACTCTTTGTTGCACAGCCATAGTTAGAGCAAGTAAACAATTCTCTCAAGCTCTGCACTTGGAGGTGTTCAAAGCAACAGGTAGATGTGGCACTTTGTGCTATGGCCTAGTCAGTAAAGTGGTGTTCTGTAAAGGGTTGAACTCTTAATGATTCTCTGATTCTTGCATGCTTGTTGCTCCTTTCCCTTTTTAATGGGCTTCCATTCTTTTCCCTCTCTCTACATTCTGATTTAGTCCAGAGCTTTCAAGCAGAGCAGGAAGTAATTCTCTAAAGTGAAAAAGTAGCTTCCATGTAAATTCACATCCATACTGTTATCTCCTGGTACCAGACATTATTTAGCAGAGATCTCCTACACTAAGGATGGAGTTAGAGGAAAAACAGTAAAGGTCTACATAATTTGAAAACAACTGAGTTTTTCCTGGTATATCTACAGCATGCTATACTAAATTGCAACCTCACTGTATGATAAGACATTAGCAGCATCAGATTTTCAAGGGTGTTGGAGGGATATCACAAATAATTTAATCTTCATCAGCAGATAACTATGGATTCTTCCCAGTATTAACTGGATGTATGATTCTTACATGACAAAATTAAGCAATCTTTTCTACACTTTGGATCAGGCAATTAAAACTGTATCTGAAAAAAATTTCCAAATTATATACAAAACAAAATTAAAAAATAAGAAAAAGAATAAAATACATCTCCATTAGAAATTACCATTTTTAAATTACATCTAGCTAGCTACAGTAAGGCAAGCGAAAAAAGGAGGACAATTGTAAACTCTAAATAAAATGTTTCACAGCAATAAAACTGATTGGTACTACAAAACAACATGACAAGGGACTCTGAAAAAAACTCAAAATACTACAGTAACTTGGAAGTATAGCTACTAATTTGAAGTAAAATCACAATTAATTGTTTCTCAGCCTTCCAATCTAACCACGTTCAGGTTAAATGACTCAGCTGCTTGTAATGCAGGCTGTGTAATCACAATAGTTATGTGCACTTGACCTTCTTCCTGTTAACAGAGAGACTCAATTAATTACTTGCTGTTTTAACTGGCCATTTCACCTTATCTTCACCTTTTTCAAAAGGGTTGAGAAACTCTAACTTAACCTTTGACTTTGGAAGCGTACATAGAAATATTTATCTACCAAATAGTAAGTTAGCCTGATCTAGGAATGAGAATACCTGGGTTTCTATGCTAGAGTCAAAAACAGTAATGTATGCAGTGTTTGAACAACCACTATGCTACAGTGTAGGAGCCACATTTCACCTTCACCATAGCTGCCTAAACATTACTCTGTAATGGAAATAAAATATTACTTACTTCCATTGCAACAGACAACAGAGGGAAAGGCACAGAAAACTGCAAAATGTAATCAAATGCTTAAAAATACATTACCATATGGGATATTAGATAGAAATAACCTAAATAATCTACGCATTACCTATTAAAATGATCAAAAAATTATCATACGCGCTGTATTATGCACATCTATACCTTCTTCCATTCTGGAATTAGACCTATGTTCAGTGGCAACTCTTCCAAGCATACAAAATTAAGTAATCAGTTGCTCACCCTAAAATGGCATTTGTATCTACACACCACACATTATGCAGCAATTTTTAATCATTATTCCTTCCTGATGGGGTGCCAGAAAACTTCTCTAGTTATAGAACACCAACACATCTATTAAAAAAAGTACTGGCTGCATTTTTAGGTGTTAAAAAATCAGTGACCTAGGAACCAAGATATTATTTCTTTTGAGATAATAAACATAACTCTGGCTCTCATACTGTCTCTCCTGGAGACTAATTTTAGCATGTCAGATATTATATTTAGCTAAAAAAAAATATAACTCAAAAGAAGCCAAAGTTTTTATCTATTTTGAAATCACCTAAACTCCATCAGCACATTGCTTTTTAAATTTTTCTAATGCAGTTTCAATCACCTGTTGTGAAAATCTCTTTCTTGATAATTCTAAGTAGCTGGATATATTTTCTTAAATGTAATCTCAGCTACAGTCAAGAAACCAAGCCTTTCAGATGAGTTAAGTCAGTGCACAGAATGTAACAATTAAAGTGGGATGAATCAGTCTTTGGAGGAATATCTCTCTCCTCAATGACTACAAAAGAAGACAGACATTAGCTCAGTCTAGCCATCTTAACATTAAATGATTAAAGATAAACTGCTTAAAAATATTGTTTAATCTACCTTACAAGTATCGGTAGCAGATTTTGTTTTTCAAATAACACAGTTATATGTTATGCAAGTATTAACAGTGAGGTAAAGGAAAGACCCATAACAATATAATGTATACTTTTTGTATAGCTGTAATATACTTTCTCAGTAAAAAATAGTTTAGGAGTAGAGACATGTCGATATCAATTCACAGAAAACTAAACAAACCACCAATTTAAATTTCCCTACAGAGGTCAATAGAAGTCCTGACTTCAAAATGATTTCTCTTTTTTTTCTTTTTTAACATAGTGCTGCATTCAATACAAATACTTTTTTCCATATTTATGACAAAAAAATGAAAATCAATTATATTTCAACTATTAAAACATAAAGATGGAGTTTTAACTAAGAAAAAAATTGTATCTCTATTCACAGTCATTAAAAAGATCAAACCCAAACCTATGTCTCAGTTTCCCACAGAAGGTCCCTGTCACCATTTCCCCAAGGAAGTGGTATGCTGCTCAGAGAATTGCTAGATAAAGTAGAGACTGACAGAAGACACAAGAAGGAAGGGGGAAAGAATAGACAAAATTTTGCACTTTTTTCACACTTTGAGGACCAATTCCTCTTCACCCTTTATCCATGGGACTAAAGTTCAAACAAATTATTTATAATATTTTTATCTTCACCTTTTTAAACTGGATCTATAAAGAACAAGGTGAATTCCATTTTTACTAAAATGTAAAAATTTTGTGCCAGTCTTAAGTTTCTTTTAACCCATTGAAACATTGGTTTGGGTTTTTTTAAAGAAAATTTCTTACTTCTGAAATTTTTATAGAACAAAAAAGAAAGTCCTCTCATAGAAAACATTCAGAAAGATAGCAAGGTAAAATGCAAGCCAGGAGGACTAATGACACAAGCTTGTATGAGAAATTAGTATGGAAGAATAATTCTTTACTTTCAGTGACTGGAAGTATTGGCAGTACCAGCAGCATGAAAACTTGAGAGAAAAAAGTGCAAGATATGGCTTGGGATTAACAAAACTTTTCAGAAATTCTACTGGCTCTACTGCTGAATATTTTAAATATGTAGTTTACATATTACATTTCAGACAATCTTTACAAATTCTTAAATGTGTCTTAAATTCTTAACCATCTCTGTTGACAGAGAGTATTAATTAAAAACACAAAAAGGTTCAGTTAATTCAAATATGGCATTGTTGCCTTTGCCATTCTAATTTTAAGCCTTTATATTTTCATTTAAGTGTATCCATAAGTTTGGAACACATATTTTCATGCATCTGGGGCTGAGAGAAGCTCTTTCACATCCTTATTGTAAGAAAGCAAGAACAACAATACAAATTATTTAGGTTATGAAGAGCAGAAAAGTAAGAGTAAAAATTGGGAAACATAGTTCTTTTCAACACTGGTGACTACTGCATCACAAAATTAATTATTTAGAACAGCCTAACCTTATAATTTTGATTCTCCAAATTCTACTACACATTCCTGATCAGTATTTTTTGCAGTCAAATAGCATGAAATATATACTGGAGTGTATTTAAGCTGTATGATGTAGTGTTTTGAGACACTAGCTGTACGCTTATGGCTCAAAATCTAAAGATAGCTTTTGCATATTTGCTTCAAATGACGCATCACTACAGAAATGGTTACTAACACAGTTCCTTAAAATTCAAGCTGGCGATATGTTTAGAAAGTAGGATAATGGTAAGGCTGTCAGAGCCATAATGTTAGAAGTATAACCTCACTTCTCTGAAAGAAGCTGTGCAAGAGTATAAAAAGGCATATATGAGATTTGTTTAAAGGATTTATATAATTTAGAAACAGATTAGGTTAGGTTTCTTTTCAACTGAATAGCAATACTAAGACTTACTACTTATGAAACTCTGTACATTCAAAGTATTAAATGATTGACATTTGTGATTTATGGTGTTTGATAAAAAGCTATCAGTGTACTCATCTATGCTATTCAAGTCTGCTGTGCAGACAGTATGGAACTAAGCTTTACAAATGATTAATTGGAACATAATAAAAATGTTATTAAAAAATACTTGTCACATCTGAAACACTAGGTATTTCTCTGCTTTTTGATCAGTTCAAGTTGTCAAGATGAGTTGCCAGCAGCAAAACAACTAGTGACAGGCAAAGAGTGCTCAGCAGGCAAGGATGTTTGTGGTACAAATCTGTCATATAAAACATAATGGGAATCCCTCAAATTCCTGCCTGTTTATCAGCTTGGAGGAGGAATAAATGAAAGCTGTTCTTCCATTAGATGTTTGCAAGTGTGTCTGTGCTAGGATTAGACAGTATTAACTCTTTGAATGTAGTGAGGAGTGAATGGCCCTGATCTCCCTCAAAGACCAGCCAATTAATTCACAGGTGTGGGGGATTCTGTACCTCTGGGACACTCCCACCTGTTTCCACAAAGGGCAACACTCACAAGTGAATCACTCCAGTCAATGCAATCACTGAAATAATACTTGTTTGAACTGTCTTTATTATACTTCTGTTTCATAAAGAAGGTGTGGGGAATTATACATAAAAGAAATAGTTGAAATACCTTCCCATTATCATTACATGTAGTCTTTAATTGAGAATGTACAGACCTCTTTAACCTATTGATAATTAGATAACAGATTAATTGTGACTGCAACAAAGTTACTGCTGAGTGAAAAAAATACGGAGAATGATGTGGCTAATTTGTGCTCTTTTTCAGTTCCTACGCTTTAAAAAGAAAACTCTGCATAATTTCAGGATTTTTATGTGGTATCTACAACGAAAAAAAATACAGTGTGAATACCTGTCCTGAATCTGAAGGCAAGACCTAAAGTAGGTTTAAGGATAGTCATCTCAAAGAAACTGACACAGCCTGGGCTGAACTTCTGTAATGCAAGCAAGTTGTTAGTGGCTAAACTTCAACATTACAAAAATACATATGGCATCATCTTGGCTCATGTGGGCGACTCATTGCTTATTCACCAGCGTTCATTCTTCCTTTGTTCAATATACTTTAGGATCAATAAGGAAGGGAAATAACCTTGAACCTCACTTCTTATATGTGCAGGGTCAGCATGTACATGCTAGCAATGCCCCCATCACATGAGGCTTCTTCTTACATCCCTACAAAAACGGAATATGTACAAAAGTCTGTTGTCTGGTTGATACCAATTATCCTTATGATTGCTACTAGTCAGCACCGACTAAGACAAAGTCACTGTAACTACCAGTAAAAGAAGGATCAAATTATTTTTCCTCTGTCAGGAGCTAAAGGGGAAAAAAATGGGTAGCTGCCATGAAACAACCGTTGATAAGGTACATGTAGGCCTAAGATTTTACATAATGAAATTGCACTCATGTAACTCGATATTGAGCCTAATAACTTGTGATTGATTAAAACACAACTTGGCATCCTACTTTCATTTGAATATTCTAATAAATGGTCACTTTCTATTGCATTTTTGTTCCTCTGGTTAATCACAATTATCCTCTGAGTATTAATAAAATATTCACATTTGAAGCTGTCCAACATCCTTTAAATTTTTTATCAAAATTAAGTTTGATGTACAGAATAGGGTCAAATAGAAAAAATTCCAATGCCCATTTTTATGCATGACAAACTGTATAATTTTAGAAGAGCTTCTCCTAGAAGAGCTTCTCTCTCTCAAGACGCAGATGAGTCGTTAGCCAATTCAAAGGCAGATGCAAGATCTTTTTTCTTTTATAAACTTACTCTGCTTTCACCATTACTACTTTATGAATAATTTAATGCTGCCTGTTTGAAAACAATTAAACAGGGGAAAATAAACCTTGCAGTCCCCTCACATTATTTCCCGCAGTCATTCATCTTCATTTCTTTAAACTTTGTCTCCACTTCTGTTCCACTAGCTTACATTAGCAGGTGCAAACTTTGGGTGAACTAGAAGAAATGGAGCCAAAGAAAAGGCTCATTAAAAAAAAAAAAAAAAAGGAAAAAAAAAAAAGGGCAGAAAA
>VZUI01037823.1:0-54723 GCA_013401135.1 Cettia cetti | reverse complement strand
CCCGCCGCCGCCGCCGCGGGGCGGTCAGCGGAGCCGCCCCGGCCTCCCGCCGCGGGCCGCGGGAGGTGATGCGCGGGGACAGGTATGCTGGAGAGCTTGGGGCCGTGGCCTTCCCCTTCGAAGCCAGGTGTGAAACGGGGCGCGGGGCGGGAGGGGGAGGGCATCGCCGGGGGGGGGGCGCGTCCCGTCGCCGCTCCGCTCGCCACCTCGATGTCTTCGCGGCGGCTGAACTTTGCTCTCCGCCGCAGGCTGCCTCCTGTGTCCTCTTTCCGAGTTGAAAAGTGCTGGTAGAAGACGAGTTCGTCCTGCGGTCTCCACGGCAGCCAGGACGTGGCAGCCGCCGGCTCGCCGCGGAGGGCGTCCCGACCCCCGTGTTGGCGGGGCGTGCGGAAGGAGGAGGTGGCAGGGTGTCCCGCAGCGTCCGCCAGGCGTGCAGCTGCCTGCGGCGTTTCGTGGGGAAGGAGGGCGTGCTGGTGGGGCCGGGGCCACACCTGGACTTGGCTAGATCTAGACATCACCACGTGAGAAAATTCTTGGTTCCAGTCAGGTTCTGGAACTGCAAGTGAGTAAACACCTGGTTCTCACTGGATCCCATCTCACTGAAAAATGCCCCTCTTCTACCGTTAGACATAGTTCTCTTTAAAATGTCCTAAAATCACTTTTTCTTAAAGGAGTTCTAGACTTTCCTCGCAGTTGTTCTCAAAATACATGTTGCATATGTAGTGTTTACAAGGTGAATGCCTAAAAAATAAACAGTCCTGTTGCATGCTTAGTTGCAAACATCCAAGTGCATTCTTTCTAGACGGTAGTTTATTCTACATGTATTGAAAGGTTAGACATGAGCATTTACAGGTACAGAAGGCTTCCTTATATACATGAAATTTACAAAAACGCAGCTGTGTTTACACTCCAGGCTTTTCATATCAACCAAATCAAACTAAGACCCGATTATTATTGTGTTTTGAAATGAATTCCCACTTACCACATAATTGAATCAAAAGTTTAAAGTACATCTCAATGTTCCCACTCACTGCAAGCCTGAATAAGACAGCTGTGTGGTCAATTAAGATAAATAATTTACATGAGAAAAGCTGGAAAATGTCACTGGGGTAGCACTAAACATGATGTGTAAAGATGCAGTTACTTAGAAAAACTGAGTACCGACTTCTTTCATGGAGCGCTTAAGCAGGCAGGCAGTACAACTTCCAGCTGGAGGCACTAAAATTTGGGAGGAAGATTGCATGTCAAAATTGAAGTACTACTTTGGAACTACCGTTTTGGAGCCAATGTATTTTGCGTTGGCTTTCTTTTTAGTCTTACGCTTTTTTTTGCTCAAGATGTTTGTATTCCTATCTGGCCCCTTATAGTGCCAAAATAACCAACAGTCAGCTGCAGGATGCACCTTCCCCATTTTTTCTTTTGTCAGGCAAGCTGGTCAGCTCAGAGCCTGCCTTTTTGTACTTTGCATATGTAAACCCCATCTTGAATTAAGGAAAGAATGTAGTAAGCCTCTGTTTCTTATGTGTCAGTGAAAGTGTCTATATACAAATATGAGTAATCAGTAATGGATAAATTACAGATTAGGTGTACAGATGAGAATGAGAGAAAATATAGACTATAAGTAATTAAAAACTGGAAAATACTTTACTAGGTACATGGATGAAAAAAGAGACCACTGAGTGTTTAGATAAAGATGGGTAAAGGGAGTAAGGTATTAACTTTTGGAGAAAAGGAGTCAGGAACAGTTTGGACAGATGAGGTGGACTTGCCCATAGCGAGCTTTTTTCATACATTTGGAAAAGCAGGAAAATATTTGATACAAAACAGGAAGTGCAAAAAGAAGATAAGAATGGGGCAATAATCTGCTGGTTATTATTGAGGGACAATTGCAAGCAATTAAAAAATTATTTTCGGTCAGATGTTGAAATATATTCTCTTAGCTGAATATGCTCTGAAAATAAGAGACACCAATAAGCAGAATTTTCTCATAGAGTTACACAATAGGCATAATATGTTTGGTTACATTAAATTTATGAGCTCACCTTTGAAAAGAAAGTGCAAAAAGCTAAATTGAAATTCCACTGCAGCTGGTCCAAAGAACCAACTTAAAAATTTTCCAAAAAAAATCCCTATTTAAAATATTCAAGATAAGAAGTAATGAAACTGTATAAAAATGAAAGTCAAGTATTTGCAAACCAGGAGCATTCTGACAACAGTAAATTGCATGGTTTGAGCTGAAGGGAACAGTGAAAAAAAGGGGTCCTGAAGGTCTCATTTCCACTGACCATTTTGTTAATTTTGTGTTTGAATTGAAAAGCACATTAAATTGATCAATGGAGACAAGATGGTAGACCCAGGAAGGCTCTGAATTGTAAATACTGGCCAACATCACCTCTCCCCGTTTTTGTTATTTAGTGCATTCCTGGTAACAGGAGGAATTTAACTTACTGTTTTTTGATGCTTGTGTGATTTGAAGAATATCCAGTTGATTCTTGAAATACCTCTTAAGTAATTTTCATTGCCATGCTGAACCTGCAAAGGCTTGCTAAATGACTGGACAAGTCAATCAGAAATAGATGGCAGAAGGGGCTGTTAAAAGAGGCCTTGAGATGACCTGCTGGTGAGCAATTGAGAACTCTTTCTCTCACAGCTTCTGGTAAACTTTTGTAGCTCTCAGACTTCTGTGGTCTTCATTCTTCTATAAAAACTCAAAGCTTTATCTTCTCTGTTCATTGAAAAGGGGAATTTTCCATTAATTTTTAGGAAACACAGCACAACAGAGAAAGAATCCTCTTTAGCGCTATGTTTTTCCAGGCTGCGTGTTCTGTTTCCTGTTTCCTACAATTTGCTCTGACATACTTCTTGTTTATCTTGTATTTCCTGTATTACCAATGAGAGGCATGTCTTCTGTGTTTCGTTGGACTTTACACGAACATGTAATATCGGGACTTAAATGCATAGAGTTGACGACCTTCCCCCTTTTCTGATGTAGGCTTTTCTGACTTACCCTTGAAGTGCAGTTAGTAGTTTCTCTAGCAAGAAAAAGGGTTGAATTTTCTTTTTGCATGGGTCTTCTAAGACAGTGGTATGGACTTGCGAGCCCTCTGGGACTGTGATAAGAGAGCAAAACATAAAGCAGCTAGGGAGTTGTTCTTAGTTCCTTGCTGGATAAAGCAATTTGGGGTATAGTGTGTATCCCCTAGCACCTCTTTGCAGTCTTGTTTCCTGTCTTGTAGTGGCTACACAAAGCAAACCTTACCTTAGAGCAAAGTTTCCATCTCTGATATTCAGAAACATTTCTTTCACTGCTGGCAGCTGTCAAGGGTTAAGCATATTGTTTCTGTAGCATTTTGTAGAGTCAGTTCAAATATTGTGACTATTTGCTGTCATCAGGTGCTTGGAGCTTCTTGTTCAGGCAATGGATTTTCCTTAAAGGTTCAAGATCACAGGAGAAACAAACAGTTGATAGTGCAAAGGTGATCGAAGAGATAAGGATATCTGTGGTTGCAACAAGGGGGAGAAAAGCTGCAACAGTAAACTTCAGATTCTGCTCTTCCTTTTTTCTTTCTTAATTCTAGGCAAGAGCTGAGGATGCGTTAGCACTTTCCCGCATCACATCTTTCTTCTCCTAATAGTATTCTTCCAGGAATTTTACTTTTCTGATCTCTTTCAAAATTGAGTAGCCTATTCCCTGCCCTTTGCAAGTAACAGACCTCTCCATCCCTACAATTTCCATCCTGCAAGGAATATACACTACTAGCCAAAAGGTACGTAAGTGTGCTGAGCTTGAGCTGTGCCTCAGGAATCACAGTAAGATAAACAGATTTGGTTTCCTAAATAATGTAAATGCTGATATCACTTGCCAATAAGTATTTTGTGGTGGGTTTGTTTGATTGTTTTTATTGGGAGTATTAAGCAGATCACATAAAGATATAGTAAATAATGTTTCAAACCTGTTTCTTTCAACAGTTCATTTCAAACCTGACATTCCATTGATGTCACAGAGAAGATGTTGTGTAACAAGGTCAATTGATAGAGTGGGAGGAATGGCTGGTTTTCATTTTCCAAATCTATTCCTGATGGAAGGCAGAAGCAAATTTTGCAAACTAAATAGTTCAAATTGCAAGACAAGGAAAGTTAAGAAAAGTAGTTAAGGAAAAAAGGAACTTGTTTTGAGATAAAAAACCTAAACTAAGGTTGTTGTCCTCGGCAAAGGAAGGAGTTTGCTGCCAAAATATCTACCACTTTACAAGGATGTCTCACAAAAGCAAGATGATAGGCCTTTGTGCAAAGAAGTTCAAGTACCCCATAATAAGTGGATAATAGAAGTAACATACCTCCTAAGAGCCTGTGTGCTCACAGCATTGAAACAGAGTATACCTTATTAAAATTTAATACCTGTAATAAGTTTAATGGGGTCCTGACTACTAAAGATACAACTATCAGGACAATGATATTAAAAGAATTAAAGCTAAGTGTATCCTAAATTTTTTGCATATGCAGATATATAAAGTGGGGTTACACAAATACACTAAGGAAAACTGGATTTTCTCTTACACATAGGAGGAAAAAAGTGTATTTAGGGGTGGTAGAGAATAACCACCAGTAGACAAATATTTAAAAAATGTAAGTTCTGAAACAAAATTTTTGCAAATGCTCATAATACCACAGAATTAGTACACCTGAACATATTAGAGACTACAAAGGGTATACCATGGCTATTTCTTCATCTTTACTAGTACTTTTCTCATCTCTGCAGTTAAAAATGAGAGAGAGTGAGTTAGTACTAATAAATACGAGTTTTTCATTAGGAGCTATATGAAGAAAAGGAATGGCTTCTGGTCATACAGGCAATCCAGTAGCATTTGTCTGCTGTTACAAAGTGAGAGAAGATGATAATCTTATTTAACAGTATAGTGGTCAAACTACAAATTTTGTGATGATTTTTTTTAATTTAAAGCCCTTAGGTAAGCACAAACTAAATTGTATTTTTAAGAATAACAATTAGTTGCAAGCCTAATTTACAAATGGCAGTGTTTGTGCAAGCTGCTTCTCTCAAACAAAATGCAGAAATGGACGAGACTAGGCTAAATGGAAGAATTGGAAGAAATCTGTACAACATATTGAGGTAAACCCATATTGCATCTTACTTCTGGTATGACAGCAGTTGTGTCTTGACATGACAACCTCTGAGTGGCAGTGGCTAAATCTGTAGAAGTGAAGGGCCAAGAGGAGAGTCACTACAGATCAGTTTGTCCATTGCAGTACCTTTAAGCAAAACCAGCTATGCCCACATGTTTCCTGGCAGATACATAACCAGTTTTCAATGGTCTTCAGTAAGGAAGTTCCACAGTGCAATGGAGCTAGTGGTTTTAGTGGTTTCTTTTCCCTGGTGAAGTTGAAACTGTGTTAGTCTTTCTGCAATTCAAAGCTTGTGTTTCTTGTTTCTCTATGAATGTGAAGAGTAGCAACATCAGAAAAGTTGTGTAGCAACATCAGAAAAGTTGTAGCATTTCCCTCTTCCAGACTTTTATGTTTTCCTTCCGGGTTCAGTCCTTTCCTTTGTTTTACATAACTGAGGCTTTAACTGACCAGTCTTGCTGTTTTACTCTGATCTTTCTGAGGAATTATCATCTTGATCAAGGAGCTGCCAGAGCATTACAGCTGAGTACAGCATAAGGATTCCTTCAGCTGTCCTCAGGAAAGCACTCCTATTTATGTAACCCATTATGGCATTTGTCTATCCTGTAAGCCATATGACATTCTTGACAGAGTTCAGCCTGTGATCTACTATGGTTCACAGATTGAGTCTGCCAAATTCCTAGCCTGTTGTTCTCCAGTCTGAATTTATTCAGTAGGTTGCTATTTATTAGGTGAAGTACTTTACTTATGCCTTTGCTGAGTGTTGTCCTGCCTTTCCAGACCATGTGTTCCAGTGCCAGTTTGTTTTGAATTCTGTTCCTGCCCCTCAACGTATTGGCATATAATCTCTGAATCTTTATGTATCTTATGTTTAGTAGGTATCTTCTCTATGTCAGTATTCAGGTCTCTAGTTGAAATATTGACTAAAACAATTTCAAGAGGAGGTCTGGCAGTTTGCTGCCCTGCTGTAATAAATAGATAAATAAGTCTTGCTTATAAAGTTTTGACCTACTGTTCCATAGTTTAATTCTGTGCCCTGCTTCAGGAATTTTTGGTAATATTACTCAAGTAGTACTTGAAGATAGTTTTTTTTTTTTTAGTTTACGAAGTATCTGCTCAAAATAAACATAAAAAATATAATAAATATAAAAATCTGAAGAATGTTGGATTGGACAGAATCCTGAGTGACGTGTTCCTTGAAACCTTCATAAGTGGATTTTTTACCCCAGTTTTAAACTACTCTGAAATTAACCAGTTCTAAAAGTGATTTTTTCCCCCTTGCAGACTGAATTTAATCACAGTCAGTGTTAAATATGTGCTCTTGTGTTTAAATGGCTCATCTGTCTCTCCACAACATTTTCAGGGCCAGCCTTTATTTTGCTTCTGTAGCTTCTGGTTTGCTATTAGAAGACAGAAGATAGACTTCCCACTCCTACAGTCATCATAGTGGCTGTTTTCATTGACCAGAAATGATGTCTTGCTTGTATACAACCTCCCCACTCCTTTGTACTGTGCCATAAGTAATGCTCATTGTCAGGGAAGACATCTCCAGTGCAATATTTGCACGTTTTATTGCTGTGTTCTGTGATTGACCAGTATACCTTTCTCTTCTCCTCCAAATAATCAATTGCAAAATCAACAAGTGGGGAAATACACGTCAACCATATCATGTGGTACTTACTCTTTGTCACCTGCCAAACACAGGAAACTGTGGGATCAAACAGAATCCTGCTTGCCAAAGACACATACCTTAAGACAGTAAGTGTTTATTTGGCAACATGCTGGTCCCAATTCGATTGATATTTGCAGAATAAAAAACTCTTTGGAATGAAACATTGGCAAGTCCAGTGGAGTATGAGAAATACAGAATGAAGGCCTGCCAGAACAGCTTGTAATGGACATTTTTGTGGATTACAGGATGTTGCACAATGGAGGTGAGATTGTTAAGACCATGTTAATCAGGCAAAATGGAATATACAGTTCTAAGCAAATCAGGAAAGAAAAGATTGTATGCGCAGATTCTTCCAAATAGAAGGAACCTGATCCCAAGGGGGATGGCATACTTTTTGAAAAGGGATAGCCATCAGCAAGGGCGCCCATCTTTGCTCAAGTTGCTATTCTTTTTCCTCTTTGATTTTTTCTTTTTAGGATGTTTCTGTGCCGGCAGGAAACAGGCATCACTTAAGTTTGTATTCTGGGGCCAGGTTGGGGTTAAGAGATGCTGCAAGTCACAGTTAAAACCTGTGCTATGTATTTTATTCGAACTAGAACAAAAACAATGATTTTTGTGTAAGAGTGCTTAGGAGGCAGTGAAGCGTTACAGAATAGTGCTGTGTGTCTGAAAGTCAAGCCTAGAATTGGATAATGTTTTAGAAATACATGGTTTAATCAGTGGTAGCAGGTAGTGATACTGAATCAGCTTGAAAGTAAACATTCTAACCTTCTAATTTGAAGTATTAGAATGCAGGCATTCTGTATTACAGTGCTGGACACCTTCAGAGGATTTTTCTCTAATCCAGTGTGTATCATGAAACTTCACAACAAGGTATTTATTCCATCCTGATCATACATATTCATTACAGTGTACTTTCTAGCTAATACATAAACTTCACTTCTCCTAGAACTGATTTACAGGCCTCCACCCCTTACGAGAAGTCCTTTTATGGTCTTTGAGTATTATCTAAAGGGATCTCTGGTGGTTGTATTGTAAACCTTGCCTGGAACTTCTCTCAGGGCATGTGCAGTTGTTCCTTGTTACATAACTTTGCAACAAAAACTACTAGGTTCCTCATCTTTTTATTCACTGGTTCTGGCTATGTTTAGCATCCTATATGCCTGCTTTTACATTCTTCTATCTAATTTGCTAGTTAGTCTTTAAGCTGTATTTTACAACCTTAAGGGAACAGAAAATTTCCATTCTCTGTGTTGTCTGTCAGTAGTTTCCCCTCTGGATGAACCTAGAGAATATTTCTTTTTCTTTTATGGAGCCTTTCTTTGTGGAACATGTTACACACTAACATGATGTCTTAAAAACAAACAGGAAAGAAAACACATGCTGTGTTGCACCTTTAAAGCCAGTAGTATGACATCTAGGGCATAGGGAAGTAGATCCTATAACATTTTTGTTCGTCTGAATAGCCCTTATTCAAACAGGCCCAAAAGGATGGAAGGCCATTCTGAGTCTGATAGAAGATCTGTCCAGACGCCACCATGGTAGACACAGGCAGTGGTTTTAAGTTACTGTTCTGGGCAAGGAAGGGCAAAACAACCATCCGATGCTTCTCCCTAGCACTCCCTTCAGCTGTTTTTGGCAAAGGACCCTGCCTGAGTTGGATATGGTTTCTGCATACTTAGAAATTCTCAATGTTTGCTTTGTACAGATCCTTGTTCAGTCTTTGAAATAAAACTAAACTTTTAGCATCCACAGTATTCTGTAGCAAGGATTTTAAAAATTTGCTACTGCAGTGTGTGAAGATGTACCTCTTTTTTGCTTGTTACTTATTAGCTTTGATAGAAGGCTACTGAAAGATGGTGAAAGATGATTTTTGTCCACTCTTATGCCATACATTACTTTTTAGACTTTGAATATTTTCCCCTACATAATGTGGTATCTGGGCTGAAGGGTCTTTGGTATTCTTAGCTATAGAGCTATTAGCTCTTTGCTGTTCCTCATACAGCTTCTGTTGTACCATATCTTTGTTCTTTCCCCTTTCCCTACTTGGAAACTTTTTCAGTTCTATTGTGTCCTCTTTGAATATAGGGGACTAGAGCTACACAGTACTTAGTGTGACAAAACCTTGCATAGTTCTTTTAATGCCATGTACTCTGCTTTATTCTTCATATTATAACTAATGTCTAGTATGTCATTTACTGTAGGGACTTCTGTTCAGCTGAATTCCTGTGGATTAGTCTGCCATAACCTTGAGGTAGCCACTCTTTGATGGTACGGCACTGGGCAGCTCCGAATAGTTCATTTTAGTGTGACATTCGGTTTGTACATAAGTTAATCTACTTTTGTCTGTATTGGATTTAATTTGATATTGTTGTCACTCAGTTTTGCAGGGTCCTTCTGCTGTTCATGCACTGTCAGTTGTTGCAGTTTTTACATCTGTCATGGCTGACGCCTGCACATCATTGCTCACTCTTTTTCCCATGCACATTTTTACAATGAAATAGTGTAGGTTCCAGAAGAGGTTCTGCAATGGAAACTAGTAGAACTCCTTCTGGAATCTCCACTCATTGCAAGAAACTAATTGCTATTTAATAAAAAAGTAACTAATTTCTCCTAAGCTTTGCTTTCAGGTGTTTTTGGGTTTGATTGCTTACTTCTGCAAAGATCTTTTGCAATTAGGAGCTATTGGTGAAGAACATTGTCAAAAGCCTTTTGGAGGTTCAACCAGAGTGTATCATCTATTTACCCATCTCTCTCTACATATTTGGCCTCTTTCTAGAACAGTAATAAATTTGTAAGGCACAATTTTCCTCTTTTTAACTATTTCTAAAGCAGTGACTTTTTACCCAAGTCCATCAATTATCTTATTTCTTAGTTTGTATTAGTTTTTCTAGTAGTGACTTGTAGCGTCATCTCAAAGCTGACATCACATTTGTCACGCAGCTGTTCTGAAAAGTGAAAACTGTTTTTAAAATGAGATTTTCAGTTACTTTAATGTACTGAGTGTTTTTATTCAATTATTCCACTGCTATTCCTTCAACATTGTGAACTGCAGAAGTCAACTATTGTATCTTGAGTAAGGGATCTGAGCTGAACTGAAACAAACAAATCAAACACTAAACTTTGAAAAAAATGCTTTTGTGAACGTGCTGCGCTCCAATGACCCAATCAAAAATGAACAGCTTTAATCTGGGCAAGTTCTCCTACCCCTCTTGGAAATTAGTAGACCCCTTCCCTGCAGGACTGGGCTGCAGAGTAAGCTCTTTTCTCATGAGCAACCAAGCCACATCTTGCACAGTGGGTAGTTTGACCAATGGCGTGTAGAGTGAAACTAACGCAGATACCTACAGAGTGGTCTTATAGCTCAGATTAGCTTCTTTAGTTTTTAAAGTATTATACTCCATGAAGTATTCAATAGCAGCTTATAAAAATCTCAGTAGTCTCTTAGTAAGGACATTGGAAATGTTTTTGCCTGTACACCAGTTGTATCAGTAAGGTTGACAGACTAGATGTATCCTGTCACCACCACACAACATCCTAGCTAGCATGGCAGTATTAATTGTGATATTCTATACAGTTTTCTTCCTGGCTCCTTTGTAAACAAAATAATTTTCTCTCTATGAGTTGAAAGCACAACATTAATAGGATTTTATTCATACCTAATTGAAATAAAAGTTAACTCCCAGAGGATGCATGTATGACTATATGTGGAATTGCTTTGATGCTTCAGTCGTGTGCTGCTCATCACGGTGTCACTGTTACAACCAGGGTGAATGTTTGCTTCAGCTTGGAGTAGTTTCAATTTCCGTTGTCAGTGAACAGCACACCCCTACCCACAATGAATTTTAGGTCAATGCATGATGAGGGTGGCCAACTGACAAATCACAAAACCATCATCTGGGAAAACTGGAATTAACAGAGTTGCAGAGCTTTGTTTTCTATATGAGTTACTATTCCATGACCCAAAAGAGCCCTGGACTGTGTTGGCATCAATAAATGGTTCTAGCATTGCAACACACTGCTCTTTTGAAGCTTTATTGTATATAAATGCTATTCCAATTATGTGAAATTTGAGCAAATTCCATTTCTTGCCTGGCAAATAGAAATATTCATCTGACAAACATAACTGCACAGTGAGCAGTTCTAGTAGTGGCTGAAATTTGTATAGTTTTTCTGATGTTTCTTACTTGTAAGACTCTGAAACAATGTTTCAAATTAGAAATGAAAGTCCATTTATAAAGAAAAATACATAGTTTTATCCAATGCACTATGTCATTCTAACTGAGTATCTTTTCCCTATATCAGTATTTTGGTATATTTAATATCAATATATTAAAGAAATGTGCAGTAGAAACTTCTATCCTTTCTCCAAGAAAAAATACTTTCTGGCATTCTCTCAACCCTGGGGTTATAAGATTCTGCTCTCCAAATGATAAGATCACCAAGGAATGTTCTTTATATGTGTGAAATAGATGGGGACTGGGAGCTGTAACTTGTTTATCATTAGTTTTAGTAAATTTAGATGTTTTGGAATGAATTGAGTATCAGATTTCTTTGGCTTTTCTCTGTAGTCTGAAGGAATTTAGAAGCTTAAGTTAGTTCTTAATAAGATTACCCCCACTGAATCTAAAATGTAGGCCTTCCTGGGGGTCTTGGTTAAAAAAGGATTAAGTGCTTCTTCCTTAAATTTTTATTGTAGTTACCATTAAACACAACGAAAGATTCCAGTGAATCCAGTAAAAGTTTAATTGCATCTTCTAGCACTCTGAAAAATGGTACAGCAAGAGAGACCTGTGTCTATCTGAATTAATGTCACTTTCTTGTGTCACTTTGTGTATTTATTATTGTTGTGATTGCAAATAGCAATTTTATGTGGAATATTGCAAGGCTGTGCTAGACATAATCTGTGCTAGAATAGAGTCCCTTGGTGTGCTGTTATACTTCTCAAATCCTCACTAAATGTTAGTTATGAATATGTAACTGTTATATTTCTTACTATGTTTGAATGCTACATGATGCAAATTTTTTTTTTGTCTCATTTGCTCACTTCCTTTCTTTTTCTTTTAGTGTATCTTTAGATGCTGTCAACAATTTTTTTGTTTTCGTGCTATTAAACTGCTTCATGAAGAGGTGTTGCTCTAGTTGTGTTATCAAGGTCAACGGGGTTACATATGGTGACATAAATAAAGAATACTGACAAACCTTACTTTTACACAAAAAAAAAAAAAAAAAAAAAGCATAAACTTCTGTACAGCTCCAGCATTAGCCAAGTAAAATAGAAGAATGTGTCAGTAACCTGGGGTCCTGGACCAGTTACATGCTTCTCTGTATTTGATTAAATATGTTGTACAGAGTGGAAGATATAAGATTTCGCTAGAGTACAAAGTTGAGGAAGTGTGATCTAGGTTAACTGTATAAGAGGGTTGGATTTAGTGCCTACACACCCCACATAGATGAACTTAACTGAGTCTTAGATATTCCCATGAGTCGGTTCTTTATAACGCCTCGGTAAATTATATCGGTAATGGCAGAGGAAATTGCTTAAATCAAGTCTCATGAGAAAGTCAGTTAAATGAAAACATTGTACTTCCTATGGCCAGTAAGAGCTGAATTCAGGTTTGTAAGACAAAGTACAGCATGAAAAGGTTTATTGCTGGCAATATAAGTGTTCGCTGTAAACAGTATGACTAGTGTAAGTCACCACATTAGTCATTTGAATGGTATAAATTCCCTTGTTATTAATATGCTTAGGAGTTTTATATTGATGTTTAAATAACTGGATGCAGATATAACAGTATTTCTACTGTTGTAGAACTGCCTGTTTCTTAAATCTTTTACTCATACAAGTAACCCCATTAGATTTGACTGCTCTTATTTATGCTTCTGAAATTCATTATTTTCAACAGTTATTTCTGACTTGCACTTTTGTAAGTGAGAAGGTACTTGATCCCATGGGACTAGGTAGATGTTTACAAGTTTTGGGACTGGGTAGATGTTTACAAGTTTCAGGACAGGGATGATGCTTATTAAATATTTCAGAATCAAGATTTAAAAAGAATTAATATGTGCATTGTTTGCTGTGACACTTTTCTTGCAGTACTTTGTTAAAAAATAAAACCTCTTAACTAACCTTTGTACTGTTTGCATGAATGAAGTAGCCTGGTCAGAACCTTGTCAAGCCTCATTCTAACGCTTTATTATAACTACATATGTGACAGCACAAGTGAAGAAACTTTACAGAGAAACAAAAGTCTTTTGAACCTGGCATAGCTAGTAATGTATGGTATATGGCAGTTCTGTTTGCTACTTCAACAAACATTCATGACACTCCATGAGCATGCATCCTCATTTTACATTTGTTTTGTGATACAAATGAAATAGGAAGGCAATAAAATAGGGCCAAAGATAATTTCAATTGATGGAGTGTATAATTTAAACATTTTAAATTAAAGATTATTGAGTTAGGAATGGGAAAAAAAAAGATTTGAGAAAGCAGTGGCAATTTAGTTGACTCCTCAAAATTAAAGGTTAAAGGTATTTGTTTCCTTTTTGATAGTTTATTCAAAATGCTTCTTTGAAGATAAAAAAATTTGTTTGTTATGTCTTGAACTTGGAAATGCATGATGACTGCATTGAAGTCACTAAGTATTGCGAAGGTTATTTTTGTTTGTTCAGCATAATATAAATACGATTTGTTGCACTCATTCTTACTTGCAGAAACAAGGTGACTCACTGGGCTTCACAAAACTACCAGTTTATATTTAGCTGGTTTTTGTATTGAAAAGAAATGATAGAAAAGGTGAATGAAAATGAAGGAAGTAATTGATTGCCTTTTGAGCATTTTCATGAAAAATGTAATGTTGCCCTAGAACTGCAAACCCTTGGTCACAGGTTTGCTGTGTAATATTGCATTACTTTATTTGACAGGGACATGAGCTTTCCAGTTACTGCAGTGCTCACAGTTGCAATTATTAATGCCTGTAATTACTGTACTTGAATTTTAACATTTCACATGGCAAATATGGACATGGCTTTCTTTGCCATCTCTACTCAAATGTTTTAGTCTAATATATCTGTTGGAGTCTACAGTTCATATAAACCCCTCTACCACTGCCTGCTTAATAATTAAGGACCTGTGTTCATTAAGTTTTAGCTATTTTTTTGAACATCGTTCTCATAGTTACCACCTGTTTATCAGTCCTTTAGAAGAGATGGATTAAACTCTTACTGCCCTTCAAAGAAATCTTTAAAGTACTATAATGACATTTTTTTCAATGTGATGCTTGAACAATCAACACAGTGTCCAGATATCTTCAGCTTCTCACTTTTTACTCATTCTTATGAATATTTGTATGCTGTCATCTCTAGGGAAGTGTGACCATATAGCAGGTGTTCAAAGGGTGCTGATACACAGGAGAGCTCAGATGTCTTCCCATAAAGACTGATGCATGTTCTTAGAGCTGTATCTGCAACAGAGAAAGATAGTGGTCAAACTCAAGTCTTGCTTCTGTCATAGCTTTGGCAAGGAATATGTATTTACTGTGGTCTCCTGTTGTCTGTGGCTTGTAAGACTTCACTGCTCAGCCATGTAGGACTCAAACATCATTTTCACATGGTCTTTATTCAGGCAGCTTTTCCTTGGCTTTATTTACCTGATGGGTGTCTTTGGGATTTCTCTTTTTATGATTTGGCTTCAGTATTCCATTTTTACCTGCACTTTTAGGAGTAGCACCATTTTAAATTAAATATGATCAAAGTATTTTTTTATTATTATTATTTTTTAATTTAAAAAGAGTCAGTTAACCTCTCCCACTTTTCAGAACTCAATAGGGCAGAGAGTTCATAATTTCAGTAAGAAGAGGATTTACACAAATATATAATCTAAAAAAAGATGCCACAGTCCTGTTTGGAAGGATTGTTCCTCCCGCATAGTTGTGTAGATTCTATTAATAAATCCTAGTATGACCTAGCATAAGTATTAGAATCAAGGCTATGGTACAGTTTGAATTTATACTTCTAACAAAAGCATATGAAAATTAAAAGGTTGGAGTTTGTTCTTCAATTGAAAGAATTAATGCGTTACTTTATTTTTAAAACAAAATACAGCAGCATGTAAGCAACAGCAGTAACAATATCCTAAAAAACAGAAGGCTGAGTTCTTGTTAATGGCTCTTGTTAATTTTTGGCATTAGCTATTTAAAAAGCCAAACTAGGTCAAGGCAAGTGCCCATACAAAACAAATAACTCACACGTAAATGAAAAAGACAAAAAAGGGCTAGTATGATCTATTTTAATTCAATAAGGTGATATGCTTTTCTCTCTATTTAAAATTAACTAGAAGGAGTACCAGTGGTTAAATGGTAAAGTGTTGCATTCCCACTGTGTTGAAGAGATGCAGTGTGATTTATTTCTATGAAATTGTGATGTTTCCATTACAATTAGAATTGGAATATTGGCTATTGGAATAGCCATGTGATTTTTTTTTTACTTCGTTCTCTGTTTTACAGTTTTCTTCATTTTTCACATGCAGTTGTTCAGAAGGGAATCTTAATTTTTGCAGCTGAACTATTCTGTCCTCCAGGCTGAAGGTTCAATAAACTGGGCAAGAACTCCTTACAGTACAGGCTTTTTTCCATCTAGAAGAGTCAAAAAATTCTTCAGGAAGAAGGGGTGTATTTAAGACCAAGCCCAACTTGTTCAGAATGTCACTATTCAGGAGGAGCAACACTTTGCAGGAGGAGCAACACTTTGCAGACATCAGTTCCATTTAAAACAAACTGAAAAAAAAGGAATATGGGAGAAGCTAATATGAACTGGCAAGTTAGGCTGTTTCTATCTTGAAAACAAGGTTCCTACCTCTATCATACAGAGATCTCCACGGTACGGGCAGTTGAATTTCTGTTAGTTAAACAATAAAAAGGCCTTTCAATTTGATGTTATGTTTGGGAGAGACAGAGCCCTCATCTCAGTCTGGAGCTCAGTTGTCTGAGCAGCTCTGCAGCTGTCCTTATGCTGGAGTATGCTAGAGCAGCCAGTATGCTGGAGAAAAACCTGTCAATGCTAACCCAATAGTGGCATTTTTGAGAAGAGAGCTGAAGGCTGAGAAAGTGTGGTCACTACTGTAGTATCTCACAGTGAAAAAAACCTATCCCAGATACCCCAAAAACTCTACTACGAAGTTGTGTTTCTTCCAATACAAGTTAAGTTCCAGGTCTTGAATGAACATGATCTTTCCAGATATGGGTGTTTTAATTTGGATGGATCAGTGAATAGCTAACAGCCTCTGCAGAGCTTTCTTGCCCATAAATGCTGAACCAGAACTCTGGTTTTAAGACGCTTAACACTTCCTTGTCTGGAGTGACTTAAAAAGGGAATGTCCCTTTTCTGTAGTATCATTGAACCCATTTACACCTGTGGATAGCAATGGGCCAACGGGTCAAAATTAAGGGCTATGGGCTCACCGTGTGAGATACCAGATTTACGTTTGAAGTGCACTTTGCACCTGGTCTTGTTAAGCCCCATAAGATTCCTATGGGCTCACTTTCCAAGCTTATGTTAGTCCCTCTTAATGGTATCCCATTCGTCTACTGTGTCAGCTGCATCACTCAGTTTGGTGTCTTCCAGGCCATTCTGTGATTCTGTGTGTGCTAAATCTGTTTAGGACACATAGATTCGATGTGTGTTTGTTTTAACAACCAACAGGGAACTAAATTCCAAATAACTCTGTTTCTCCCACCCCTTCTGATAATGGAGGGACAATAAGCGGTGATTATGTGATGAAAATAACAATTTACTAAAATCACAATAACCACAGCAGTATCAATAGTAAAAAGTACACAAAAAGAAGGTGCCTTACCCACCAAAAGAACATTCACCACCAGGAACAAGGAAAAATGCTTCTCAAAGATAGCACCAGTTGTGATCTCCAAACAAAAGCAGTAATGTGAGGAGAACTTCCACATCATAGTGTTCTTCCTTCCTTACCCTCCTACCCAACCCAAAAAGAGTGGAAAGCAGGGACGAAACAAAACCTGGAAGCTAGTTCATCTTAAAAAAGGAATTGTGCAACTGCTGGCTGAGCTTAGTCCTCTGCACTTGCTTGAGCTGCCACCTCCAGCTCTCTGCTGCTTCGAGCAGTCCACATCAACACTGCAACTCCCATAGTAGCGCTGCAGAAGAAAAATGGGAGGGGGGGGAAAATGGTGGGGAGCAAAAGGGACGAACTCCATCCTGGCTTAAGAGGACAGTCCACTCTGCTTTTGTGACTGAGGCAAGAGTGGTGAATTCCAAGTTTCTGGCCCTGGCTTTTTCCTGCGATAATGTGGGTAGTATTGAATAAACAATGCTAAAAACTCCACCTACTTTTCGCTTTAACTAGGACATTATGAAAATGTTTTAAATATTGTCACGTTAAACAGAGTACACCAGAAATGATATTTCAGACACAAATTAAAATACTTCAATCTGAAATAATGTAAAAGATTGAAATAGAGTTGAAGTGATTTTGTTAAAAGGAGATAATAGTAAACTTAATAAACTTTCTTCATCTCTTTTTTATATTTTCTTCGCCCAAGGACATTAAAACTTTTAAAAAATTTTTTGTGGTTCTGAAAAGTGGGAAGGGTCATACCTTCACTTCCATGTGAAATATAATCCTGTGGCTATTTATAATGATTTATATTCTAGTTCTGCACAGGGATAGCAGATTGGTGCTTTTTTGGCTCTTCTAGTGTCTTACTGAGTTCAGAGTCATATCTTTATCTGATCTGTCTTCCTTTCCAATGCTGTTTAGGAGCAAATTCATTAAAACCTGGGAGAAACAGGGACCCTTACAATATATCTTCCAATTCACCGAATTTGTAGCATATTGTTTTCTATTCAGCCCTCTGGGAGAAGAGCACTTTGCACCTAGATGTTTAAAAGATCTGCCTCTTAAAAAAAAATGTTTACAAGCTAAGAAGCATCTCTTAGGTTTCTGCCCAGTAGCTGGAATGGCTTCCCTACTCTTGTTCAGCCACATAGAAGTTTCAGTCAGTTTAGTTTCAGACCTTAGTCAGATAGGTTAGTTTGGTGACCATATAAATGTTTATCAGTCATCTTTAGCATTTGCATTTCCTTACAGAGTTCATGGGGACACAATGCACATGTAGATGAATTAATTCAGTAATTATGTCCTAAATTATCTTGCTGTTGACCTAGACTATAACATATGGAAGAAGTATTTTTCAAGAGCAAACTTAGAAAGTTTGGTTCTTGTTTCATGTTATCATTAAAATTAACACATTTTCTCAACTTCAAATAGAAAGTAAGACATTATAAATATAAATTTAATGTTTTGGTTTTCAGGGACTCCACTTTGATATTTTAGGATTGTTAGTTCTGGGGAATTGAAATAATTCCTGGGAATTATTTCATCCTTGAATAAACATAGTATAGTACAACTAAAATGTATGTATAGATCTGTTGAAAATGTTTATCTACAAATACTACTGTGAAAGAGATTAGGTCTTCCTTACACCCACTATCCACTGTTTTTCCTTTGGCTGGGCAGTATTTCCCTATTTCTTTTTAAAGAAATCATGACCTCTAGGTAAAAAAAAAAAAGGAGATTACCAAGATTTCCCAAGGATATATGAGTGAAACTGCCAGCAGTCTCTAGGAGTAGTAGTTAGCTCTGGTGTTTCTGTCTTTGCATTGTTTTTCTCTGAGAGTGCCTCTGGGACTTGGGAGTTAGAAGTGTAAAAAACAATTTAACAAGAACATACACAACAAGAAGTTTTATTGTGCTGTAGTTACATGGTTTAATTCTTCTTCCTAGTGGTCCAAGGAATTGGAAGATCTAAGTAAATTCCCATTAAGGTAAGAGAAGACAAAAAAGCTTTTGGTAATGTTGGTGCTACTTTCCTGTGAAAGGCACTGGCATTTAGTGAATATTAATTTAATTACACTTAAAAGATTAGGGCTTGTTTTATTTCCTTGTCAGTTATTAACTAAAGCTGGAGATCTCACAATTCTAAATAATCAATATTATCTGAAAACTAATGGTGTTTGGAAGACATCGCATCGCAATTTCCACACATAATTCCAAGGACTTAATTCTGTCTCCTTAACCCAAGTTCTCAGAAGGGAGTAGATCTGATAAAGATTACAAGGCCTTATGCTGTCCCCCTTGGGCTGGAAGCATTCAGATGCCTCCAGTATCTTCCATGGATGGCTAATTCTGCTAAACTGTAGAAGCTCCAGGAGTGCAGTTAGGTAATCTCCTATATTGTCTGGTTTGGATGCCCTCAGAGTGATCAGCTAGAGTTAATCCTTAGTAAATAACTAACTAAATAAACACCTTAAAATGATGCATTAGGAAGGCTGACCTGAAACAGAGATGGGACAGTGCTAGAGAATAAAGTAGGTATTTATTGGAATCCACCTTGGGCTGGACAGGAGCCTGACCAGGGCTACACTCAACACGGGCTAAAAATGGTCACAAAATGGCTGACCTGTCACAAGATCTTACATTTTTATAAGTTCTGGTCTATTTGCATATTGGGGGTTAATTGTCCAATTACAGCTTCAGGTTGTGAGGTCTCATCCTTCCTGTTCCTCTCTTCAGTCCACCGTTGTTTGTACTGTTGGGCCTGAAAGTTGTCCTTGGTCTTCAGCAGGAAAAGGATTTGTTTTGTTAACCTACTCTCTGAAGAGAGATTACTGGCACTTATTATGAAGCTCAGAACTACACCCCTAGGCAGCACAGATTCTGAAAAACATAAAAGATAAAACTTAAAGCATCAAAACTAGTGCAAGACAAAACACTGAGGGCTGGATGATATTCAGACCTTTGTGGCACAAAACAGGATGGATGTTTATTTTCCCTGTAATATGGCCTTTCTATGTAAACAGTTCCGTGAAATTGTAAAATCTGGTTACCTATCTGAGCTAAGTCTTTTCAGTAACATGTATCCTTTTGTAGACATACAGACAAAGTAGTGGGTTTCTAATGCACTCTGAAGGCAGCAAGTTCTATAAAAGTTCAGTTACATTTATAGGTTACTGGTGGGGTGAGTATGCACTTTATAGGTCTCTGAAGACTTAGGAAGCAAGACTAACATCACTTCCCAGCAGCTAGTACTTCAATCTTCTTTGAGGCTACTGATGAGTCCTGGAAACATCCAGAAAATAACTGATTACATCCCTCTATCTCAAGGAAGCATGCCATCACTTGCACTTGTGTTAAGCCTGGCACCAATTTCAGTGATAGTTATAGATAATAGTAATGTAAAAAGAGTGCAACAGTAACCTGATGCTACTGGACTGTGCTACAGCCTCTTAAAATCAGAATAAACTTTTGTTGCTATAGTCAAAAGTAATGTGGAGTGGAACAGAGTAGAAGAGAATAGAATAGGACATAATAGAATTGGAAGGGACCTACAGTGGTCATCTAGTTGACAAATTCAGGGCTGACCAACAGTTGGAACACATTATTAAGGGCATTTGTCCAAATGCCTCATAAATACTGACAGGCTTGGGGCATTCACAAGCACCCCAGGAAGCCTGTTTGACTACCCTCTTGGTAAAGAAACACATCCTAAAGTTCACTGTGAACCTCCTTTGATGCCATTCTGAACCATTCTGGCACATCCATGAATCCTAGCAGGAAAAAATTAGCACCTCCATCTCCTTGTCCCCTCCTCGAAAGCTGTAGAGAGCAGTGAGGTTACCCCTTAGCCTACTGTTCTCCTAGCCAAAGTGCTCAGTCCCACTTCACAAGCCATGCCTTCCGGACTATTCCCTGGCTTTGTTGGCCTCTTCTGGTTGTATTTGAGGACCTTCACATCCTTCCTGAATTGTGGGGCCCAGACCTGCACGGACTATTCTAAATGAGGCTTTCCAAAGCTGAGTATGATGAGATAACCACCTCCTTCGGCTGGTTATGCACTATTTGAGGTACTCTAGCATGCAGTTTGGCCTCATGGCTGTCCAGATACATGCCTGAGTCACACTTTGCTTGGTGTCAGCCAGCACCCACAGGTTGCTCTCTGCAGGGCTGCTCTCCAGCCACTTCACTGCCATTTTACACTTGTGCCTGACGTTACTTAATCTCCAGTGCAGAATCCAGTAATTTAACTTATTAAATTTCATGCCATTAATCATAGCCTAATGCTCTGATCTATCCAGATGCATCTGCAAGGCCTTTGGTCTCTCAAGAGGATCAACAGCATGTCTCAGTTTTGTATCATCAGCAAACATGCTAATGGAGCACTTAAATCCTATATCCAGGTTGTTGTTAAATATATTGAACAGAGCTGGTCCTAGGACTGAACCCCAAGGAACAGCACAGTTGACTGGCCACCAGCCAGATGTAACCCAGCTCACTACAACTGAGCTCACCTGTGCTGTGGAGATGTCCCACTTGAGCTGGAATTCCCTGGCAGAGAGAAGGCAGCATGAAAATTATAACTGATATACTGTCATTAGTCTTGGACAAACCAATTCCTATTTAATTTATGATAAACTAAATTGATGTAAATGAATGTTTTGGTATTTTTCTTACACTGCACATAAGTTACTCTTTCCAGAATGAAGATATTGATGGACCACCTACACAGACTGACATTAATATCCTAGATCCAGTTTTCCCTGTTAGGCAAATTCATTTAAATCGTGGCTGTTTTCTATCAATATAAACATTTTCTTTGTAGTCTACTTTCATGTTTTCTCAAGATTTTTGTTCTCTAATATTCTAAATATTCTTGGAATTTGTGAGTGACTTATTTCCAGTTCTCTTAAAGTCTTTACTGATGAGCTCTAAAGTTTCCTGCATGTGTATTCTTGTAGATGCAAATTAAGAAATCTAAGGGACTTTTTATAGTGAATGTTTTCAAGTTTTGTGCCATCCTCTTTGGTGATATCATTCAACTCTGGAAAACCAAGCCTATTTCATGAGGTTTGGGTTTCAACTTGAAATGACAGTATGCTCAATAGTCCTTTTTTGCTCATCATTGAGGAACTTGAAACTAAATGATTAAGTATCTTACAAGATTTGCAGTGCACTAGTAGGTCAAATTCCAAACAAGTTGGAGAGGCATTCTCCCAAAGACAAGGAGACTGAATGTTAGTTTGTAGGTGAGTGAAACTGAAGTTTCAAGTTAAAAATGAAAAATGAAAGCAGACATATTGATGACTCTGGAAAGGAAGATTATTTTTCAAATTGTGAAGGCCATCTCACTTCAGTATTTATATTTCTGTTGTGTACTGAAGGGATGAGTAAGAAGCATTTTTATTACACCATTGTGAAATTTTGAATTTTGCATGAATTGATTTTGTACCTCAAATGAGTTATTATCCTATGAAGTGACCATTTCCATCTTTCTTTTTTCTCCTTTTTGCTGTCATTTGACAAAGCAGGAAAACTGTTCCTGTTGTATAGTTTGATGCTGTAAACATCCTTTTTATAATTTAATTATATAAATAACCAAGTCTAGTTGGTTTCTAGTTGTGTTTTACAGTACATTTCCTTAAGCAAAGTAGATGGAATGCTTTTTAATAATCTTATAGCCATTTAATGATTTTTACACTTGCTGTTTGAGGACAATTTGGATATAGATTGATATAGAATTACCTAAAGTACTGCATGTAAATTAAATATTAAAAAGGGAGATACAGCCAGACTAAGCAGCTCAGTTATAATCTTTGGTTATGCAGTTACTGCCTCAAGGATACTTCATCTACTTCATATCATGTGTCCTTCTTTTGAAAGATGATCAGTGAGTTCAAGTAACATTTCAGCACAGAGGAAATTGCATAATTTATAGACTTTCCAAAATGAAAACCAGGAAACCAGTTTCATTAAATTAAGTCTTCCACTCCCTTTTTTTTTTCTTTTTTACTTTTACAGATTGGAACATTGAAGGACTACTACCACTTCTACCATAGTAAAACAATTAAAAGGTCAGTTCTCTCAAGTAGAGGTACCCACAGCTTCATTTCAATGGAACCAAAGGTAAGAAAATCCATGCATGTGTCTGAGGAAAAAGCCTTTGCATTTTTTATATGAAATACTATACCAGAGGACATTCACCTGAATGGCATATAGCATTGCAAGAATTACCCTATCTGTTTTCTAAGGTTCTACTTCTCATTAAAACAAAGTGAAGAAGATAACATGCTGTTAAGTAGATACTATTCTTGGAACATAAGGTCCACCATTATTCCTGGGTATTTGAATTTTGATAATCCACTTATTACTGTGCTGTGCTTCTCTGCAAAACCACACATGTAAGATTTATGTCTGCAGATCTGTTCTGTGAAACAACCAGCTTTAAAAATAAAAATAGGCATGTGGAATGGTACAATGTTCAGAGGAAAGTTTCTCTTGCTTTTTTTCTTGTCTTCTTCTGGACTTGGTCTATGAGGACTTAAAAACAGTACTCTTTTCTGTGATCCTTTTGGTAGTTTCACTGATCCTAATTTTATGATCTGTGTGAAAAATTGTGCCATTTCTTTGTAGCATACACTGTAATAGGTAAGAGTCAACACAATTTAATTACTGGTTTATAACTAATTATAATATCCTCTTGTATCCTACCTACAACACGCTTTTGTTTGATCCTTTCATTTCAATGATTAGTAGCTTATTCACTGACTGCAGAATTGGATTGCCTCTGGTTTTCTTTTAGAATAAAAGTTTGGTGAAGATCCCATTAGCTTTTTTTACCCTGTTCATGCAACGCAGTCTTGCCAACATGCCCCCAGGCCCCTGGTGTGATAATAACAGAGTCAGACTTTTTTAAATTATTGGGTGATGAATGTTCTCTGTGAAGGATTTGTCAGGTTTTACTTAACAAATCATTTATGAGAAGTAAAAGTTACTGGTGAAAGAGTTTCAACACTGTACAAATTGGGCATGATACAGGAATACTTCTGCCATCTGGAAAACTGTGTTTGGGTGTGAAGTTCCTCTTGAGGATGGGACAAGACTAGGAATGTACACAAAAAACTGTGTTCAATCCTCTTTTGATAAGGCTGAGCTGCTTAACCCTTTGAGAGCACCAGCAGCTCTGCTGAGCAGTGTATATTGGGGGTTAGTATAAAAGCGATCAAGGACTAAATCTCTGTTCCCATGAGTACTGGGAACCACCATTCAAACAATAAGTACTGCATGTAGAATAGGCAAGAGTGCAAAAGGAAGGGAGTGTTCACATCTGCATCACTCCCTGCTGTTTCCTTATGCACAGAGGTGGAGCAATTAACACACAACTGCACGAGTTTGTGTGGATGTACCACCATCAGCTGTGGTGTTACACCCAGTTTGCACATACCCCATCTGCACCTCTGGCAGGCAGTCTAGACTACTTTGGCCAGAATAGTGAGACTCTCTAAGGCAGAACACAGTAGAAAATCAAAAATACCATTTATTTATTATGCTGTTTAGGTCCTGTCTCCAATCTGTGCTGCTACTGGTATAGAATTTCTAAATTTCTGAACCATTGTTACATATCACTTCAATATTGAGAAGCTCTAATGAGGGTTGTGCAAGGTACCCAACCCTGTTAATGATTCTGAAGAGAAGCTGACCGTCTAATACCCTGATCTGGCAAGAAGTGTTTGTATGATTCACTTTGCTTCACTGAACCTGGGGAATTCTTATGTGGCTGCAGACATGTCAATAAATGGGCATGTATTTGCAGCATAAAGACCACGTTGTCCTCAGTGTGTATAACATTTAATGACTATTAATGCAGACTGGCAATTTAATTACTCTATAAGCTGGTTCTTTTAAAACAAGAGGTTTAATATTACATATGGTACATTGTGTTGCTGTGAGAATTTGAAAGGACCACACACTACTATATTTATGAGTGGAATGGTATCTAATACCAATATTTGCTGCAGATTAGTCTGTATGGGTATTTGGGAACAAAGAAACACTGAGGTTTGTTTACTTCCCAAATAATTTAATGGTAATTAACTTAATGCTGCAAAGCTCTCCCAGTTATGTGTACATGGAATTAACCTGTTCTGTGTTGCTTCAGACATGGATCACTCACTTGCTCCTTTATAAAATTTTAGAGGATGGAATTCTGATTGAGTGACAATTTGTTATGTAAATAGACTGCATATAATGGAAGAAATGATGAAATTGGGTATTTCTGAATCATTTTCACAGATAGTGTTTGATTTTATTGTGTGAATGCACAATGAAAGATGTAGAACTAATAGAAAGTCTTGTTATTGTGGATTTAAATTAATGAATTGCTTTGAAAATCTTTTGTTTGATTTTCTTCAGGAAAGGCCTCTTCACACTGTTTATAAACCATATGAATAGGTGCAACAGGGAACATAATAACTAGGTGGGGCAGTTAGTGCTGTGGATAGTTGACAAGATCAGAATTGATCAAAGGTTGGACTTGATGATCTTCGAGGTGTTTGTAATCCTTTTGTGATTCTATGATAAATGGAAGACGTGGATTGCACATTTTGACACTTTCCCCAACATTAGCCTGGATTAACTTTATATCACCTGTATTTAAATGAAAAGGTATAGGATACACAGTATAACACAAATTTGTCAATTTCTTTCACATCATTACCTTGCAATGCTACGTGTTGTCATTTAATGAAGAAAAAGATAAAACAGTTTTAAGAAGAGATGCGCAAGAAAGGCTGTAATTTCTTTATTATTTATTACATAGATTGTAATGGAGAACATTTGAAATGTAGCTTTATTTGCATCATCTTTCTCGGCCAGTGAATAGTTATGTGGTGTTTTGTATGTCCTAGTGGGAAAACACAGAAGTGGAAAAAGTCTGGATTTAAAGCAGAGATCAAAGCCAGCTGAAGGAATCTATTTACAGGGGTTTCTGGTCTCCCCATCTGATGTGCTGTTTGTGGTTGGCCTTTGGCAGGGGTCGGTGAGCGCACCACACCGTGTATCAAGAGCTTTCTTTAGCTTTGGAGTTTGCTCTGCGAAGTTATTTTGGTGATACTACAATGCATGAAACAATAGGAGTAGGAGCAAAAAAGGAGTGGGAAGATGGACAGAATGAGTTGATAGTTAAAAAGTATCATGAAGCTCTAATTCAACTATTTAATAGTTGAGTATATTGATGGCAGACCATCTGTTGAAACCAGATTATTACAGCATTTCCACAGCTGAGAAGAAAGAGCTGAGGTATGCCTCTGGGTTTGCTGCAGTGGTGAAATGAAGAGTCACAAAGTGGGAAACATTGCAAGCAAAGATTTAAACCTCAGTCTGAAGACCAGACTTTTTATCAATAAAAATGATTAAGGAATTCAGAGCTTTTCTATTAGTGAAGAGATTACAATTCCAATGAAATGTGAAAGCTGAAGTGTCTGTCTGACAGTAGTACATGTAAATTAAATGCACAGCACAGCTGGAAAAACTTTTTTTTTTTACTCTGAACTGTTACAAAGAATGAAGAGCTCTTAATGAAGAGCTGTGATAATTAAATTTGTGAGTTTCATAGTAAAAAATATCCAACTTTGCAGCATTAGTGTTTCTTTATCAATCTCTACTAATATAGCATCTCGTATGTTTCTAATTTTAATGAATTCCAGGTAGGCTTGTTTGTTGGGTCTGAATACTGTTTGTTGGGTCATAGAAATATAAAGAATACATCAGATAGAATCAGAAAGATTTACAGTTTCATTGAAATAAGAAGTAAGGCTATCTTTACTTAAGAAAGATACTCTGCTTGATCACAATTTTGCAGTAGTGTCATGCCTTTGTCAACTCTACTCCAAGATCAGAATACCTAGGAAAATATTACTCCAGACACTTATATCTTATGCAGCCTGATCTAACCACACACAGAGTGTACTGGTATGACAGAGGAGAAAATCTTATCTTTGCCATATCAAGATGAGCAGAGCTCATGATATCAGCATGAAAATGCTGACAAGCATATCTTTGATGACATTAAATGATATGGGCTGTTTTCTGAGGATAGGAAAGAAATGCCCGAAGCCTGTCCTTATTACTGGTAGGACAATTGTGTTCATGAGAGGGCAAAGGGGAGCAGAATTGTAGTAGCCATGAATAATCTGGGGCTTTTAAAGCCGGCATCATGGACTTAGATCTTAGAGAAATTAGATGAGAATGTTATTATGGGTAAGGTAGTATTTAGTTAAACCTCAATGAACAAAAAGATTTTTTTAGACATATAGGATAACACAACAGTTAAATAGTGGGACCAGGTACGTTACTGATGTCTGCATGGTTAGCCATAAAATGTACAAGGACATAGCGATCAAGAATCAGTAAGGTGCTACTTGGTTGCAAAATGATAGAAACTGTCACCCTGTTTTCATATTCGGGGTTTGAATGGAGTTTTAAGGTAGTTCTTAAATAATTCGGTATTTACCATTGTTGTCCCTTTTAATTAATTACCTGAAAAAGTTTTTGCATGAGCAATCCTTACATCTTGAATTTAGTAAAAATCAAGTTTTGCTATTTTTAAGGAGCCTGTTACTGGGTAAGTTAGAACATGAACTGAATCACAATGAATGGGAGGGAATAGCAATATCTCTCTATGTCACCTGCCTCTGGAGTATTAATTAATTTCATGTAAACGTGAGCAAATAGTCCTACAACTTGGATTTTTTTTTTCAGGGCTTTTTGAAATATGAAGTTGCTGTTCACTGGTAAAGAATTCCAGTAGATCCTGCTGGCATTAGTGTTATTCTAACTGTTCATTATGCTGTAAATTTTGTACAAGTTGGTTGATATTTTGTTTGCTTAATGGTAATTGAAACCTGTACTTAAAGTGGTGAATGTTATATAAGTTTTAGTTTAAACTATATTCAGCAGCAGCAGAAATCACTGGGAAATATGTGTTGCCTCAGCAGGAATCAAAAATATGTTTTGCTTGATGAGGCTGCATCACACTTATTTTCATTCATCACTCAGTAATGACTGTTCAGCAGTTCAGAATGCACCTAGATGCAGAATAAAAATGGAGATAAATCCCAATGAGTATAGCAATAAAGTAGCTACATTTTGTAGCAGGTTTTCCCCTTATCACAGAATTCTATAATAGTTCAAGTTAGTAGAAACTTTTTGAAAGTCATCTAGTCCCACCTGCCTGCAGTAAGCAGGTACATCTCCAACTGGATCGGGTTTCTCACAGCTCTGTTTGTCCTGACCTTGAATATTTCCAGGGATGGCGCACCTACCTGTCCATTCCAGACAACTTGATCCAGGGTTTCACCACTCTCATTGTAAACAATTTCTTCCTTATATCTAATCTGAATCAATCCCCTTTCAGTTTAAAACTATTTCTCCTTGTCCTGTAGCAACAAGACCTGCTAAAAAGATGTCCCCATCTTATTTGTCTGCTACACATATTGAAAAGCCTCAATAAGGTCTCCTTAGAGCCTTCTCTTCTTGAGGATGAGCAACCTCAACTCTCTGAGCCTTTCCAAATAGAAGAGGTACTTCAGTCCACTTAGCATTTTGTGGCCCTTCTCTGGACTCACTCCCAACAATTCTTCCTGTACTGAGGACCCCTGAGTTAGATGCAGCACTCTACGTGGGTTCTGCATCAACCCAATACCTTCAGTGCTCCACCCTTTTTATCAAGTTTTTGCAGCATCACAGAAACCCAGTGTTGGACCACAGTGTTGCTTCTTTCTCAAAAAGAACCCTGGTCAGAATCCTTCCCCTTCTCCTTGCCATCCTGAGGTTTTTCAGGTTCCTTACTCATCTCTTTACTATCTTAGGAAAATAATGCTATGAAAATAGTTTAAGAATATAATCCTAAAAAATAATGTTCTTGATTTTTCCAGTGGGTGGGAGAGAAGGATTTAATTCCTCATTTGCTGCATTAATTAGGAAGTGAACCAGTTAAAACCCCTCAACTAATCTCTAATTCTTGTCCAAAAGTTAACAATTAGATTGTCATTGCCAAGGAGTTCTGTAAAATGACTTGGCAAGTGAAAAATTGGAATCTAATCTAAACTTTCTTTTTAATATACTTGAAACTAGATATATTGAGGGGACATAACTCCTTTGAGGCAGATGCCAACAACTGATGAAATCATAATGAAATTATGTGAAATCATGATAAAAGGGAGATCTAAGTGTAGGTAACTGTAATACAGAAATATATTTCAAGAAAAACTTCCATATTCTCCAACAGTGAATATTTTCCTTTTCTGAAATTATATTACACTGAATTCCTACTGGTCATTTTTCTACTTCTAGTAGAAAATATCAAAAGGTAATTCCAATAGGAAGCTTCAATGACTATTTTTTGTTCCTTTAACTGCAAACAGCAAATCAGCTATTAATTAGACATTATTAAACCTTTTGTTCTTCAGAAATAAACCTGTCTCAGTAGTGTTACAATTAACTTCATTAAATGTTTCTACCTATTGTAAATACATTAAGAGAAATTGCCATTATGTGACGAAATTTGACTGAAGAACAGATACTTCTTCTTATAGAAGCGATGGGTTTGGCCAGTAGAGTAAAAAGGAAATGCTATATATATTCATGTGATACTGACTTTTCAGTTTTAGATTACAGTCACTCAAGGGTCATCCTTACACTGGTTTTGTACCCTCCACAGACAGAACACCATTCCCTGTGCAGAAAAGGAACACTAAAATTTAGGTTGCTCTTCTTCCCAATGAAGTGTTGGACCAGTGTCAGATAGCCCATTCTAGGACTCAGTCTTTAGTGATTGTGGTAGAGCTGCTGTTATGGTCTCTAGACTTCGTGGTGAATGAGAAAGATGTCGGCTGGCTCTAAAGTGGCAGGCAAGGACTCAGCAATCTCTCATAGAAGTAACTAAAATTTTATGGATTGTGAATATTGGAAATTATGCAGATTTCATTTGTCTCTTTGACTTTGATGTAGTTGGAGCCTTCTGGTTTTACAGAGGCAAAAACAAAGACCCCACATATATGCAATGACCCAGCCCCTTGCAATGACCCAGCCCCTTGCTATTAAGAGAAGAAAAAAAATTATATAAATAGCCTATTCTGAATTTTGCGGACCAACATATATCTTGAACATGGTAGGTCTCAAAGATTTAAAAACATTGGCTGGATTGTAGCTAGATTTTAGCTTAAAACTGTTTAAACCATGGGGAATTTTTCTTTTGAGAAATCATATTCTTTGACCTCTCTGGACTTGGTGAATTTGAGGCTTGTGGCAATAGGACTCCTTGGCTTTTGATTTGTAGAGTGTATTCTGCTGTTAAAACTCATTCCAGGAGACATGTTGAGCAGAGATCACGATCAGTGACAGTATTTTCAGCTGCAGCCTAGATCTTGTTACAGAAACTTGTTTAGGAACCTTCAAAAATATATAGAAATATTTTTTAGGAATAATTGAGGGGCATACTTCTGCTGTGTAGGGAACAAATATTTCTGAAAGTTGGTGTTATGCAATGCTACGTTCACATAGTAAGATGGAGATACTAAATGTAACATCCCTCTTAAATTTCTAGGGTTTGGGGGCAAAGTGAGGAAAAAAGTTTTGTAGTTTTCCCTTCCCTATAACTAGAGGAACCAAAACATATTTACATATCTTAGGAACCAATGTAGGGTTCATACGTGATAATAGTTAAAATTTTCTTGTGCACACTGATGGAGTTGCAGTGCTAAGCTCTGCAATGGATAAATTCAGAAAAACATCTTACTAGACCTAACTGCATTTAGCATCTTATGTTACAAAATAAAAGTACTTAAGATACAGATAATTAGTTATCAATCCTTCTTTTGGATCCTACCTTATATGTTATAAGCATTAAAACAATCTGGGAAATCATAAATGCGAAGTTCTCTGTACGTTAATGAAATAACAAAAACAAGGAGGAAAAAAGCTTTGTCCATCCATTGCTTCATCAGAGGACATGTTAGCATCACAATCATGGAGTTAAAGATTGGAGAAGTTATTTGAGCAGCATGCATTCCAATATGGTGCAGCTCACTATGAGTCTTCAGCTAGCAATTGATTTGAGCAGGGTCTAGCAGAAGTTGCAGGTGCTTTAGTTGAGAGTGCAAAAGTTATATGCAGCCTGCAGAGTAGCTAACTTAATTAGACATTGTTGAGTTGTGTCTTGGTTTTGGTTGGAAGGGACCTTAAAATTCAGCTCATTCCAGCTCTAGTTTAGATGCTTTCTAGAGTCTCTCCATTCTGGGCTAAGATTTTCTCTGCACTTCTCTGTCAGAATGCTCGCTTGCTTAATGGCACATCTGCCTGGTTTGCTGTCCACATGCAGGTTGGGAATGCTCATCCTTACTCAAAGTGACACCACTAATGGGGGGACCTACAGTGCATGTGAAGGCAGATTACACAGGTTTGTGCAGCCTTATTTTGTAAGTGCAAATGCTATTTGAAAGCAAACACATAAACAAGAAACCCAAGGAAAATCCTTTTGGAGCCTAAAATGGAAAAGGATGTTACATTACTCACACAATTCAGGAAACACTAAAGGATTTTGCTCAGCCTTAATGATGGCAAAACACTTTGGATAAATATATGTGTGAGAAATTTAAAGCCTTAAGAAGACAATTTCATCATAGCAGTTATAAACATGTAAAAGCAGAGGGTTATAAAGAAAATATATTTGCAGTCCTTAGATGCTAGTAGGTGTTAATATTTGAGTTTATTTACAGTTCCAGTAAAGTAGTACTTGCTCCTACGTTTTTTTAGCAGCTAAGTACATTTATAGGTGAAAAATGATAGGACAACTGAATGTTTAAAAAAAACCAAGGAGATTCAGTCCTCTAATTTTTAATCTGTATTCTAAGAACTTGATAGTGAAGACAGCAGCTCTGACAGCTGCAGTGGTCTTGTGTTTCACTATGTGTGCTTAAGCTGTTGTAAAAGTCAGTTTGCATTGAGAGTGTTAAGAAAGACAGCAAATTGGTGGTTTGGCTACTGGGCTGTAAAGTTGCTGGATGTCAGAAGAGGAGGAACTGAAGAGATCTAGTTTTGAACTGTAGCAAGATGCAGCTTTCTGGAAGCAGCTGATAATGCAAGGCCAAATGCCAAAATATCAGCAGGGAGATGGATAAACTGAAAGAAAACACATTTTGGAAAGGCACATCTCAGAACTGGCAGTATAGAAATGTAACAGAACAGCTTCTACACACCATTTCCTGAGGAGATGCAGCTTCCTCTGATGGTGATGATATTGGCTGTATTGCAGGACATTTATAGAAAAATGAATTAAAGTCCTTTTTTTCTCTCTCTTGCACTTGGAAAACATTCTGGCAGCAATGTATGCTCCTGACATAATAGATCGAGATTTTTATGCATCTGTCTTCCTGCTTCTGACAGGCAAGACCATCATGTTTAATTCCAGTGGTTGTTTTTTCACTCAACTATTCTGAATGGTGGACAGCAAAATATCATGCGATACATAGATAATTTGTCATATCTGGGATTATTAACAGGTAATTGAAGGCAGGAAAAGGGAGCTAGAAAGACATTCCTCCCCAAAACAAAGCAAAAGAATCTCCCCACTACCCAGCTTATTGTGATCCTTTCTTTAAGGATCATTTTGAAAAGGCAGTGTCACTGAAAAGCCACTGATCTTCCTTGGCCAATGTTTTCCAGTGGAATGTCAAGTTGCTCCATCCTTCTTTGTCCTTCTCTCCTTTCTTGAATATTTATGAAGTTTCCTTTCTCTGCTGTTAGTCCACTGAACAGCTTTCTGGGAGAGGATGATTGTTTGATTAGATGTGAACTGGTATTGGGATGCACATTCCTGAGATGTTGCCCACATGCATATCAGGTGTCCATCACTAGGTCATTGGCAGTCCCATCTTCAGAGGAGACCATCTCCTCCCAATGCCACCCTCTTTTTGGTTGCAAATAGGTCTTATCTCTGGCTGCTAAGGCAGCACAATTCCTGGACACATCTTACTGAAACATGTATGAAACCTCAAATTATTCCATATCATTTATTACAGTGATCATCCAGTCAAACCATCTTTTATTAGATGTCATATGGCATCAGAACTAATTTCTACTTGATGCAGAGTGTAGGTTTTAGAAGTTTTCCAATTTTAATTAAAAATCTACCAGCAATACGAAGTCTCCAGAAGTTTTAAATATGTTCTGGATTTGCTTTATGTGCAGTTATTTAACTTCAACTTTCAGACGTTTCACATTCCTGTAACTTTTTGTGAGTTTGAAGAATAATACTGTACAGCAGTTTGATGACCTGCATGTGTTTGGACAATGTGACCTAAAAAAACCCCTTCCTTCTTCTCAGATAAGAAGACATTGAATACCACTTCCTTGTGGATCTGTTTTTTTTCTTCATCGTATTTGGGCTTCTTTCCTGGGTCCTTGATGTATTAACACATTTCCCTTGCCTTGCATGAAGGAAACTAGTAGTGAGATTTGCAGCCCTGCTCAGTGCAGATGTTTGGTGAACTTGCTTGTCACTTTATGAGCCCAATTACACTCCGAAGAGCTAGTCTGAAGAAGGTATTTGGATAATTGTTGTCATTGTGAGAGACTGAGATATCATCTCTTTCAACTTTCACACCGTTCTGGCAAATAGTGATTTTAAAGCTGTTGTCTGATGCTAATGTATGTTTGTTTATGCACTAAAATCCAGGTTTGCAGCTCAGCCATTTCTGTCAGCAGGTAAAGGAACTGGATGAATGATTAAGAGATAAAGTAGTAGCTGTAATAGGAAGATTTATGAAGACCGTTGCTGTTTTTGAAGCTTCTGAAATGGCTTCCCTGATGAGAGCAGACATCTTCTGTAGCACATCTGAGATTCTATCAAACAAAACTAAAGTTTGTGCATTTCAGAAGATACATGTTTGTACGTTTGAGGTTATCTTGGTTAGAAAAAAAGTTGTTTTATTAGTACAGAGAGTATTCCTAGACTGTAATTCTATGAAAAAATTCACATTTATATTAGACTGTTTAAAGTCCTTTTATTTCAATGGAAGACACTGTAGAAATAGCCATAGAGATTGCTCTTGAATTAAATAAACATAGGTGAAAGAAATTTTGTGAAGGCTGTAGAGATCACTTTGCAACCCTTTAAGTCATGTGATTGGAGATAAAAAAACCCTCTAGTATACGCACTTTAAAAATCTGTCCCATAAATGATAGCCATAGATACAACAATCTTTATTTTTTCTCAGTTTATAATATGACAAGTGTTGAGAATTATGAATCCATAACATAGTGACTATTGTGGACACACTTTAATTGCCAGAATGTGCACAGGGACCATCCTGAAGTTGCAAAACAGTGATGTTACCCTTGGTTCAGCTGGGGCTTTAAAATAAATGGAAGTAACCAAACAGTTTGTTAATCAAGCATCACTCCGGCCTTTATGTTATCTGATACGCAGAAATTGAGAGATATGGCCTCATTGGAAGTGCTGTCAACATTTTGTGAGGTGTGCAGTTGAAAAAACGTTCCATTTTCTTTGGCCTACTGAGTGTAGGAAAAGAAACTTCAGTCCTTTTACATTTGCTTGGGAGTTGGACTGCAATATTTTCTTAGGCTGGCCACATGTGTCTTTCACAGGTAGTTTTTGGCAGTTTATTTTGAATGGTGGTGATAATGATGTTTAAGAGGGGCAGTAATTAATCTTTTAATAGCAGTAAAATTCACTGACAACTGTAAGAATGAGTTTCAGGCAGAAAAAGGGATCTTGTTAAAAAGGTAGCTGCTAAACAATTTTCTATTGACTTGAAGTGATAGATCAGAGGCAAACAAAGTGGCCATCAAACAGTGGTGTTCCCAATGCTCAGTGTTGGGATCAGCCCTGTTTAGTATATTCCTGGACAGCCTGCGTAAGGGGATCAAATACACTCTCAGCAAGTTTGCAGATGACACCAAGATGGATATGAGTGTTGATCTGCTGGAGGATAGGAGGATTCTGCAGAGGGATCTGTACAGCTGAATCAATCAATGAGGACAATTGTATGAGATTCAACAAGGTGAAGTGCTGGGTCCTGCCCTTGGTCACAACAACCCAATGTACCACTACAGGCTGGGGAAGAGTGGTTGGAAGGCTGCCTGGTGGGATGGGATCTGGGGTTGCTGGTTGACAGTGGCTGAACATCAGTCAGCAGTGTGCTCTTGGTGGCTGAGAAGGCCAGTGGCATCCTTGGCTTGTATCAAGAACAGTGTGGCCAGCAGGACCAGGGAAGTAACTGGTGAGGCCATACCCAAATCTTGTGTTCCATTCTGGGTCGTTCATTTTTGTTGAGACGCTGAGGTGCTGGAGCAAGTCTCAAGATGGGCAATGAAGCTGGTGAGGGCTCTAGAGAGTAGATTGTATGAGGAATAGCTGAGGGAGCCTGAAGAAAAGCAGACTAGAGAAGATCTTACTGTTCTGTATAACTACATGAAAGGAGGCTGTAAGAAACTGAGAGCTGGGCTTTTCTTCCAGGTAACAAATAACAGGATGAGAAGAAATGTCCCAAGTTGTGCCAGGGGAGGTTTAGATTACATATTCAAAAAAAAAAAAAAAAAAAAAAAAAAAAATCTGGAAAGGTTTGTAAAGCATTGAAACAGATGGCCCAGGGAAGTAGAGTCACCATCCCTGGAGATGTTCATAGCCCCTGTGGATGGGGACATGATTTAATGTTAAACACAGTGGTAGTGTGTTGTTGTGGACCTCGCCTTAGAGATATAAATGAAACAAGACAATTCAAAGACACTTTTAGCAGCAAAAGCCATACTTTAATGTTATAGCCTATTTTTATCCAGTTTTCCAAGTCATTGTGTTTAATTTTGATTGGTTAGTAACTTTCTTGCCTTTCAATTCATTGGTTAGAAGGTGCTTGTGTGTATACGTGCTAAGGCTCTCTTTTTGCACAGGTGTTTACATTTTTTCTTTGTGGAATCTCATGGGATAGACTTTATTTTTCACAGACGCAAACTGCCTTCTTACAAGAATAGATTCTTATGCAAATTCATGATTCTTGGTCATGGGAACTTAATAGGCTAGCTGTTAGTTCAGCTGAAATAGCAATAAGGCCTGATTTTACAAGGCCTTTCTTTTATAAGGTTTTACCTATATGCAACAGTAGTGCTGGGTTGATGGTTGGACTTGATGATTTCAGGGGTCTCTTCCAACGTTATGATTCTCTGATTCTAAATAAGAGCAATCAAGTTGTGCTATGAAGGCATCTGAAATGCCAAGGAACTAGGGAAATGGGGTCGTGTAAAATATGCTGCTGATACTTCCATAAAGTGTAAAACTCAACAAAACTCAAAAATCAAAGCTTTGAACACTTGGGCTCAATTCTGAATTTTAAATACTACTTCTAAGTATGCTATAAACAGGGCCCACTTGGGAAAAAACCAAACTTTATCCTTTTCTTATGATTAAAGATAGACAATAGCAAGACAGACACAATCAAATAAACCCAAATGGGATCAAGTTTTCCTGTAGTTTTAAGTACTCCAATCAGAAAACTGCTTAATTTGATATTTAGTATATGTTCTGTGACTGAATTTTTCCGTGTCAGACTTACATGAAAAATTTCCTTGTTGACAAAACAACATTAAGCAAAAGTGCTGGAAATAGAAAGTATTTGTGATACTTTCTTGCATTCTATTAAGGAGGTTTTGGTCAGTGAAGAGTCTACTCAGGAGATGTATTTACTTTGGTAGTCCAGTATATGGATACAGTCGAGACTGATGGATATTATGTATCACTTAATTATGGAATACTTTTACTGTTTTACTAATTCTCAGTGGATTCTCTAAATGGCAGTTGAAACCATGGCAGTTGAAACTCTTGGCTGAATTCTCAGTGGATTCTCTAAATGGCAGTTGAAACTCTTGACTGAATCAACATTTTTGGAATTACACTGATATTTTTGACATTCAAATTCAACCCCATGGTAGAGATTTGTCTTCCTAAGATATTAAATGAGCTAAGGCCATACTTAAGTAGCACATGCAGATGTCTGAAGGACTTAAATAATTTATGACATGAGTTGAAGGGTTAACCTAAGGAAAAAAAAATAGCACATCAGAAATTTCAACAGGTTTTTTTTTAAAAAAAAATATATAATAATTACTACAGTAATATAGGAAATCCAAGATAGTTCAGCTGCCAGATGTTACATTCCAAAGCTAATGAAGTTTAGACAGCTCAAAGTTATATCCTCTAGTGGACGCTGCATCAGCCTTTTGGTTTATTAAGAATATGCAGTTTTAGGCCTAAGTTAGATGAAGTTGTGACATACAAGTTTACATTTGGAGTGATATTAACACTAATCCTCCTGCTGTTTTGAAATTCAAGATGATTACATTGTCCCACGACCAGATATTTCTAAATACTAACATTGTATTCAATGGTAAGCAGAGCTTTAGGTACTGTACCAAGCCAGCCTATCAATTAGAGGTCTCTTAAAATTGTGTTCAAAATTGTGAGCTTGTAGCTCCTGACTCGTTCCAAGGTGATATGTATAACCTGTGGCTAAAATTTATAAACTGCCTTGTAGAAACACAGGAGATGGTTTTAAGCTCATGCTGTAAAGACTTTTCCTCACTATTCCAAAGCTGAGTTATTTTAGAAACAGACCAGAACATCCAATCTAGTTAGGCCACTTCAGATGTGAGGAAGGGAAAAATCCCCAAATGCTTTAGATACTTGCTCTTTGTGTATGACATCTGAAGCTGGTGCTGCTGGAAGCCACTGGCCAGGAGCCCAAGCTCCCTGAAATTTGTTCTCAGCTCTCCCACAAAGCTGCTATGTGATTCCAGTCCTGTAATTTTGAGCTGCTTTATGGTCAGCTGTGGTACAACACAGAAGAAGGGTGGAGGCTGGGCAGTGGCTGTAGCCACGTTCACTCATCAGTTACTGCAGCTGTGCCTGTGAGTAGAAAACCTGTCAAGACTTCCCTGAGGAGAGAAAATGTACATCCTTTTGCCTTTAGTTGTTCCCTGGTTTTCCAGTTATACAGAGATTTGGGGCAGCAGCTGATAGGCTGAACTTCTCTAGGATTTCATAGTGATGCTTTTGCCCTTCCCAGCTCTGGCTGCTATTAAACTGCCTTGGGACAGACACTGTCTTCTTTCATCACGTGCGAGGCTGTTCCCTTTTCTCTTCACAATTTATTCCTCTACAGTCTTGTTCCTAAAGGAAGAAGGCTTTTTTGCCACATAGTTTTAGCTGGTATGTGTGGATTTATGTGAAGAGATTGTAGCTGTAGGGAGGGGAAAGCTACAAGGAAAGGCAAAGGACACTTCAGTTACATTAAAATGCATAGCTGTGGATTCTTGTACCTCATGGATGTGGAAGTATGGCTATGCTAGTACAATTGATCACAAATATATAGCAAAGCAAATAGAAACCACTTAAGTCATACCAGGAGTGACTGGCTTTTCTGTGGCTATGAGGTGGAAAAATGTGCATTGAGTTTCAGCTTTGGTCCATGGGAGACATTGCAGTAGCTTGGCCTGCTGTTGTGCAAGATATGTTTCTTTGGGCTTAAGTTGTAATTTCAAGGATTATCTGGTGTCTTTTCCTCCTCTATTTTCTGGTTTCTGCTCAGCCTGTATTAACATCTGTTTCTTGTTTTATCTTGCTTTTTTCAGAATGTGTAGCGTAATTATGACAACTGCTTTGATTGTGGATTGTCATTGACCCTTGCTGGAGAAACACTTTCTTAATCAACAAGAATGCATCACATAAGCACTGCTGGAATCAATAGCTTTTATCCAACTTCAGACCCCTACATTTGTGAAATGGTATCTGCAATAATTTTCCATGGTCCTGACCTATGTCAACAACTACTTTACCAACTGTCTTCATCTATTTTTATGGTGATAAGTGGCTGTTGCTGTTGTGAGTTAAAGAATAATAGGTTAATAAAATAGCTGGGATTTCAATTATGATCAAAAAAATGGCACAAAATTCTTCTTAAAATGAGAAGTCCAATTTTTGGCGGTCTCACTTTTGTGACTGCACATAGTTAGCAAGAGGTGTGTCTTCATCATCTTTCCTGCACTCCTGTAATGGCTTGGGTCTCTTGCTCACTAACCTGGGTATGGCCCTTAGATAGTAATATGTCCTCCTCACTGTAACTCTAAATCATTGACTTTGTTGTTTCATTACAAGGTGAAATGCAAAACAGAATGTTGTCAAATGATACACTTAAGTACAGCTGGTAGCACAGAAAACTTCATGACAGGGGACAGCTAAGTTGCTTACTTGTTTTGTTAGAAACATAGATTCATGGAATCATTTGGTTTGGAAAGGACATAGATCGTCTAGTTCCAACTCTCCTGCTATAGGCTGGGACATCTTCCACTAGACCAGGCTGCTCAAAGCCCGATCCAACATGGCTTCCAACACTTCCACAGTGGGGGCATCCACAGCTTCTCCAGGCAACCTGTTCAGTTCCTCACCACCCTCAGGGTAAAGAACATTCACCTTCCCTAATATCCCATCTAAAGCTACTTTTTGCCATTTAAAACCATTACCCCACATCCTATCACTGCGCTGACTCCATGATAATGAGACCTTCCCCATCCTTTCCATAGGTCTCCTTCAACAACAGGAAGGTTGCTATAAGGGCTCCCAAAGACCTTTCCTAGGCTAAACAATCCCAACTGTCTCGGGTTTTCCTTGTAGCAGAGGTTCTCCAGCCATCTGATCATCCTTGTGGCCCTCCTTTGCCCATCTTACGTGAAGAAATGCAGAGCTGGATGCAGCACTCCAGAGAGTAAAGTAGAGGAGAAGTGTCTTTTGATGTAGCCTAGCATACAGTTGGCTTTTTGGGATGCTAACGCACGTTGCTGGGTCATGTCCAGGTTTTCATCCACCCATATGCAGAGCTGCTCTCAATCCACTCATTAAACCTGTATTGAGGTTTTGAATTACACTGACCCAGGTACAGGACTTTATACTTTGTCTTGCTCACCTCTTAAGTCTGTCAATGTCTCTCTGGATAGCATCCCGCTAAGACAGGAACTGTTGGAGCAATTTTTTTTTTCCTATGACCTATTCTGGGACAGCTCATATTCTGTCTCAGGGTATGCTATCCTCAGTTCTCTCCTTTTGTAGCAGGGTCTTTCAGAACTCACAAGTATGAGTGTTGAGGGTCCTTAAACAAGTAAAGAATGAAGTGTGACAGATGCAGCATGAGACTATCTTAACTGGGAGAGAGCATGCTTGCCCAGAACAATCCGTCTGTAGACAAACTCCAAGTAACAGTGCTGCATTGCTGTTCAGTGCCTGTTTTCTGTATGATAAGGTAGCCCCTTTTGCTGATCTGTTTACTGGGCATTACCTTCCATGTCCTCTGTCTGGGTATTCCCTCTCTTTTTTCTTTAGTCTATTGTGTTCCTGTGGCTCCTCCTTTCATGTTATATAAGGAGGAATTTCCAGTTTCTTCTTACAGGCGTAGGACAGATGGAGGTTAACTAAGCAGTACAAGAGTTACAGTTTCACTTAGGAGTGGCACCTTCAGGGTCTCTTCAGACTGCAGACCCACACCTTCACACTGAATTTTGTTATGAAAGTCACGGATTCTGGAGTAGAATTTATAACTTCAGAGTTAGAAAAATTTTTCACCCCAAGCATGTGTTCCTCAAAATGGAGAGGATTACACCTTCAGCTTGCCTGTAACTTCTGCTGTATAGTAACAGCATTTTCACATATTCGAGTTGACACATTGTTAATAATTTTGAAATGTTTATTCAATCAGACCCTCTCATGGTATATTTGAGAAAAATCTCTTACCAGTATTTGTATGTTAAAAATCATGCTGCTTTGATAAATTGGTGGGGTTTTTTTACAGCATGTAAGCATTTTTTCATTTATCAAACTTTTTATCTTCACAGTTTATAGTGCTTGGTGAGGGAGATCTTACTGCAGGATACCTACATGGGGCTTTTTTCCCCCCAGGAATTCTATTGAATCAATGAGGCTGAAAATGACAGAAAGTAGTTTTGATTCACACGGAGATGACATTTCTTTTCAAATTATGGCACTTAAAGAGAGAAAAAGTGCTTGAATTAGCTCAAAGCAGCTTTATTGCCATAGCAGTATTCCATGCAGGTCCATGAAGAAGATCTGCATCATGCACAAAACAATGCTATGCATCCTGAATTGAGGAGATTGAAAATGGTGATTTTTAAAAATAGTTTGGTCTCCAGTCTGGCTTGGCTTTGATTTCTAGACACTCAGGAAATGGAACTTTTGAGGCTGAGTCAATGGGAAAATGTCTTTTGTTACCTCTCAGTAAGTGTGACTTTATAGAAATGTTAAAATGAACTTCATTGTTTGCCTAGACTCACCTTTTGGCAAGAAGCGAGAATCTGTATAATTAATTACTCCAGAAATATTCTTTTTACACAATTGATCTCCTGTCATACAGAATCAAACAAATCCAAAATATACCAGGCAGTAACTTATGGATGAATACCCATAAAATACTCAAAGGTAATATGTGTTACAATACTAATATAACTTCCTAGTCTTGACTTTGTTTTCATTAATATAACCTAGTGTAATGTAAACTATTCAATTTAAGTAGCAGTGATATTTTCCGTAAACAAAATTGTATGCATTGACTTGTCAGATGAGTATATTGTCTTCCAGTGATGTTTAAATTAAGTTCAAAAACGTTGTACCAATATAACCTCATAACATCTCATCATAAGGGACTTGCAGAATGCCTTCCAGGTGAATCTACAAGTAGGACTGTGATTAGACATGTCAGGATGTTTTTGGTTACTCTGTCTTGCATCCTGCATTGTCTCCCTCATAGCAGTGTGTGGTGACTGACTGAGAGTGGTCAGTTTGACTTCCCCCTTTCACTGATGTGGTACTGTACAAAATGAGTTCCAATGTTTTATAGCAGGTTTGTCTTCTTTGAAGAAAAGGAGACTGAGAAGTAACCTCATTGCCCTCTACAGCTTCCTGAGGAGAGGATGGAGAGAGGGAGATGCTGATCTCTTCTTCCTGGTATCCAGTAACAGGGCATGTGGAAATAGTTCAGAGTTGCATCAGAAGAGGTTCATACTGGACTTCAGGAAGTATTTTTTTACAAAGAAGTTGGTCGAAGAGATTGGTCTTCCTAGAGAGGTGCTTGATGCCCCAGGCCTGTCAGTTTTAAAGGCACATTTTGACAAGGCCCTCCATACTATGCTTTAACTTTTGTTCATCCCTGAATTGATCAAGCAGTTGGCCTAGATGATCACTGTGGCTTCCTTACAACTGAAATACTCTATATGAGTTTAGTCTATTCCATCTAGATGGCAGTCCATCATTAAAGAGCTACCTGTGCTGTCTTCCCATATGCATACTTAGGCAAGTGTGCTGTTTGCCCACACCTTTATTTGTATGGAATTATTTTATTTAGAGCAATTCTATGCATACATAAAATTATCATTAAGCCTTGTGGGAAGACAAGAAGTTATGTTCTTTTACTGGGTTTGAGACTGATCATGCAAGCTGTACAGCTCATCTGTAAAATTACTCTTTCATGTGTTTTCCCTTATTTTGCTAACGGCTGAATAAAACGGAATTATGCGCCACATCCAGCTTGTAATAGGGGCATACCCTTCAACAGAGAGTCTTTTGTTAAAAAGTGGTAGATAAGATACAAAAAAACATTTACCTGTACCTCACTAAAATATAACCACCTACTATGCTGCAGGTTTGCAGATTAACTCAGTTGATACAAAGTCTTGTACAAATGCATGCATATACATATACTGAAAATTCTTTATGTGTCAAATTATGTATGTTCCAATAAACTGGAAGTGTGCAGTGCTGCAGTGTTTATGATTAAATAAGTGAAAATATTCTCTATAATGTCTGAAATAAAGGAAATTGAGAAAATAATTAAATTAGGCTTTTTTTTGAGGCAGCAATGTGTGCTTTGCATCAGTCTCCACCAATACTGTGCTGCCTTTATACTTCAATCTTTTCATTGATCAGCAGATATTTTAGCTGAATAGGCAGTAATCAATGGAGACAACATGTCTCAGTGAATGAGTAAAGAGTTTGGCTCGCAGTTTTTCGAGTCAGGAAAACTCCTTTCTTTTTATCTATATAGAAATGGTTTTAGGTTGCTGAGGTTCTGCTTAAACTTGTGTGTTGCGCAGGCTCCAGGAATATGTTATACTTCTTTGGCTCCATTAACAAAAGAAATGAGTTTTTCCAAAAATCCTCACAGTTGCTAATTGTAATTCCTATAGAAGCCTTGATGCACAGGAGTCCCTAATGCCAAGTTAGATGTCCTGGGTCTCTGATTTATGGCTGCTCTGGGTAATAGTAGTGTTGGTGAGTTCTTTCATTAATGTTCATGCACCTAAACTAGTGGTAGCAGTGGCAGAAGGTTTAATCCTCTTCTGCTGAGTCTGTCTCATTGGTTTGTCTTCATGGACACTTCTGCAACACTATCAGATCCTTAGATTATGTTGGTGGTAGGCAGGTTTAATTCCTCCCCGCAGATTCAAGATAGTAGTGAGTTACCAAGTGTGGCATGATGTGCTCTGTGTGGTTTTGGCCTGTGAAGTGTTGAAATTTGTTGACTTAAAACTCTCAAGGATTTGAAGTTGTGTTTGAATGCACAGTAGAGGGATTTGCATGCTAAAGGAAAATATCAATACCATCTCTGACCAGTGACAAACAAATATGCGAGTTGAAAGTAACTTCTTTGATATATTTGTATATTTGTGTGCATACACAGATATTCAAACAGCACAAATAAAAGGCACAGAGTTGGCTGCTAGAAGATGGTTGTCTTGCTTGGAGAGCTATGAATTGAATTTTTGTATTTATATCCCTTGAAGCAATTCAACAAAAATATAAGCTGCTAGATGTGTGTGAATATACCATGGGCTTTTTCTGTGGTTAGTTTATATTTATTGAAACTAGCTCCTGTTTAGAATAGGTAATACAGAAATACCTGCAGAGTCTCTCTGCTCTAAGGTTGATGTCACTTTTGGTGTTTTCTTTCTTTGGATGTATCATGAATCTTTGAAGAATCTTTGAAGAGGTGTCAGACACACAAAAATTACTTTTAGAATTAGAATTTTAACCCTTATATTTCTTTTCCTGTTTCAAGCTCATTTTTGTGTTTGTTTTAATTAAAGCTGTTGCTCAGCTATTTCTCACAGGGGAGGGGGAGTGCTTAGTGTGAAATAAAATTCCAGAGTGCCTCTCTGAGAAAATCATGACAAGGAGTCACTTTACTTAAAATAAAATTTAATTTGGGGGGTTTTTTACTCTCCAGGTGGTGAAGGAGATTTAGATATTGGTCTAAAAGCAAATCTTTTGAATATGTTTTTAATGTTTTTGTTTTCCAGAGGAGAGAGATAAAAATTGAAACAAAAACAAACCCACCCTTTTAGAAATTCAATTAAATCCTCATTGTAATACTCTGTTAGATTCTATGTAAGATTTTTTTTATAAATTCAAAAGAAGAGTAAGTCTGATACAGAAAAATCAGAAAATAATAGTATTTAAAAGGTAATACTCAATGAATTCCTTCTAGCAGGGTATTTAAGCAATTATTCAGGTTTGTAACACTAGCTAAATGAATGTCCTTAGTGAGCAGTATGTCAAGTAACCTGTATGATTTCTACTGCCAAAATTAACTCTTTAACATGAAATATGCCTTAGAGTATGGTGATGAGAACAATCTCATGTTTTCAGACATTTGTTGTTAATCTCCACAGGACTGTAACATTCTCCATATATTTTCCTGGTTGGCAGGTGGAGTGGATACAGCAGCAGGTGGTTAAAAGAAGGATAAAGAGGGATTATAAACCTGGTGGTACCCAATCCACTTATTTCAATGATCCCAAGTGGCCAAGCATGTGGTACATGGTAAGTACACACAGGGTCATTGACTCCGTTTCATGCTAACGTTTAGTTGTCTGGTTTGATATTATGAAAAGGGGCAGAAGAGTATGTTCAGGAAAAGCAGATTTGGGGATTTTTTTGTAACTAATAAAGGTGTGTAAACTCCTTAGAAGTATTACAAAGAATTTCATGAGCGCTGTGGTAGGAAGCATTTAGTGATGCATTCATTCATTCATTCATTGCAAGATATCTTACTTACTTGAGGATAAGGTTTCAACAGTGAGAATGGAAGGAACTTAGCCACAACTTGTGAGAACCCACTTGTATTTAATACCTAATTCACTGTCCCCAACATAAGTGTATTTTGTCCTGAAACAGAAGAAGAAAGTCTCCAACACTGACCATTTGGTGTTATAATTGCGCTCTTTTAAATAATGAACAATTTCATGGTTTAAATAAATGGATTGCTTATGCTGTTTCCTGTCTGATGGAAGTTGTATTTTTCCTAAAAAAAAAAAAAAAAAAAAAATTCTTTTTGGCTTGGCAATCACAGTTAAAGCCTGGAGTAAAACTTTGAACTCAAAATGTTTTTAAAAATATCCTCATTTTTGCCAGGTGAAAATCTTAGGATTGCAGAATGGTTTGGAATGAAAGAGACCTCTGAAGGCCTTCTATCCAACCCACCTTTCAGTGAGCAGGAACATCTTAAACTAGATCGAATTGCTTAGAGCCCCATCTTTGACCTGATCTTGAATGTTTCCAGGAATAGGGCACCTACTACATCTCTGGGTAACCCGGCTCCGCCTTTCACAACTCTCCTTGTGAAAAAATTTCTTCCTTATATCTAACCTAATCAACCCTCTTTTGGATTAAAGCCATTGACTCTTGTCCTATAGCAACAGGTACTTCTAAAAAGTTTGTCCTCATTTTTCTTAATGATCCCCCTGCACATATTGAAAAGCTGCAGTAAAGTCTTCCTGGAACCTTCTCTTCTCCAGGATAAAGAGCTTCAATTCTCTCAGCGTTTCCTTATAGGAGAGGTGCTCTGATAAGATATAGATACTTACAGCAGTTGCCTCTAATGTTGTCACAAAGATAGCAGTCTCTAAAAACTGGTTGTCTTGTCTAGTCACACTACCTCACAGGTGCTCCACAATTGCCAGTCTAACACAAAACAGACTTTAGAGCATCAAATGGGCTTCACTGTTTTGTACTACTTTCATAATTCCTGATTTCTGTCCCAGTGGAAAAAAAAAATCCTCACTTTCAGACCTTCTGGGAGGGGACCATTTCTGACTGATTGTATTTACATCCACTGATTAACTCCATGTATATGCAATATCATTAATGATAGTGATTTTATGACATTTCATTGAAAGAGATCAGTAAAGTATTAGTGACCATGCTATTTCATCAGGGAGAATAGCTAAAAATACGTAAGTGGGTTGACTTCAGGACTGACTTGGGACATAAATGATATCCTCATATGACTGTGTTTGTGATTGTTACCGTGGCTGTTTTTGTTAATCTTTCTTAGCTTTATAAGGTGAAGGGAAAAAAATGAGTTCAAGGCTGGTTAATGGTTTCAGAAGTTGCTATGCTGGAAGAGGTTTTGAGGTCGCTGGCTGCAGACATGTTGTTGAGAAAGTAGTAACAAGAAATTACTTGAGTAATTTCTTGAGAAAGTAATAAGTAAACTCTCGTATAGGGATTTGCATTTGGATTAATAAGTAACTTCATTGTGGGCTAAGATTGATACCTTTGCCCATTGAACTGGCACAATTTCTAACAAGGTCATAAGTGCAGTTCAGATTTGTTGACAGAAGTCCTTTTATTCAAAGACTTAGTCAAGCCATATCTGATTAATGTTTTTCCTCTCCAAGTTTTTTCTTCGCAAGTACCGCTTGTAATTTTAATTTTCTAGTCTAGAAGTAATACATTTTTGTTTGTGTGATATCCATGGCAAGAAATTACGAGAGAGAATCATGCTTTCCTTCTCCTTTGAGCCATCACAGTGTTTAAAAGAAAGAAAAGGTTATTTTCTTCCAACTTCCCTACCTCAAAGAAAGGAAAGTTGGCAAAAACCCAATTTCTTTAGCATAACTTCTGAATCTTGAGGCATCTGTGCTTAAGAGTAAAATAGAATATTTTTATAGACTAATTAGCATATGAAACTTTACCAATCCAACTGTGACCAATTCAAAAGTAACCTACAGAATCAGGTCCAGTTTGCTCAGAATGAACTGATATCAAAGAAAAAAAAAAAACCACAAAACCCTAGTTAGCATCCTCTTCAAAATTTTGAGTCAGAAGAGAACTAAGTTCCATATGCCATTCCCAGAGCTCAATTACCTTTGTACCATCATGTTAAATCTAATAAATTTCTTCTCTTCCGCTGAAGTTGACAAAATAACTTGCTAGCCAATAATTGGATGAATTATATACAATGTTTGCCGATTTTGGCTGAAAGAGGTTGAAGTCAGCTATTCTGTATTTTTTATTTTGATTAACTTGGAGCTAACAATTAACAGTGTCTTCAGAACGACTGAGGTGACTTTGTGCCTAATCAATTTCACTGTATCTGCCAGTTGTTTAAATGAGTTTATCTGGTCTGCATAGGAAAACATAGAAAGCAAATATATTAATATATTTAAAAGCAAGAGGAAATAAATATATTAAAAATAGAAAGTCATGCAAAGTTGTGGTTAATATAACTAACTTTAGTAGACTTCAGTCAGGGTACTGTTATTGACCATTTCTTTTTGTTCCCCACTTCAAGAAGAGCTTCATAGCGGTAGGCTGAAGCTGGAATCACACAGGCATAGAGGCACAGCTTTCTGCAGTTGCAATTTACCTCCACTGGATGGGTTTTTTTACTTTTTTAAAAAATAAAAACATATTAGATAAGCATAATGGAAACACTATTTTTTTTTTTAACTTCTGAAAATTTGCTGGAATAGAAGTCGGTAAACCTAAGAAAACACACAATGCCTGGCTGTGCTGTTTCTCCAACAGATTATGGGACCTAGTTCTGTGGACTTTTCAGAAAACTTGTCTGAAAGAACAAGCAGATCAACAAATGCCAGGTGTTTTAGGGCATGTTCAAAGTGGAGGAAGATTGTAGCAGTGCCAGCAAGGCACACGGTAAAACCATGTGACTGGGCCATAGTGGAAATGAACATTTACCAACTACTTGGTGAATAATAATAAAGTAATTTTTTTGAGCAAACAGCTTTATAATATTGTTGCACAATTGTAGAGTGATGTACTGAGGTTTTTTGAAAACTGTTGAAGATAAAAGATTTGCTGAGAAGCCTCATCAGTCAGTATTTATTGGTCATCAATCATCACATTTATTGGTATATTTGCACTCTAAGATTCCTGATATAAACAGGTGACGTGTAATTTATACTTCAATTGAAAGCAATCCACACCAGCTGGTGTGTACTAAATTACTTGCATCTAGGCTTGCTGCCTTGAGCTCTGATGCTGAAACCAAAACCCAGGGAAAATGGTTTACTTTTTATTTTCAGTGAAGGCTGAGAAGCATTGCTTTGAGCTTCAATGAAGTGTCTGGTGAACCCAGCTTACTTCATTTCTTCAGAAAACTCCTCCAATATGGTACACAGTGCTCTCCAGTTACAGTTGTGAGTTCCCAGGTGAGCTATACTAGCATTCACAGGGAGGGACAGTCCCTTCTGCTCTGTCACAGTATAGTTGACTCTGGATGGTAGCCAGAATGGGACTAATAAACCTGTATCAGCAGGGACTAATGTGAGTTTCTGAAGGTCCTGTAGCCATGACCTTACGGTGGAGGTGATGAGTTAGACAGGTGAGTTGCCTCCATTATGCCACTGATGAGATCTGTAGGGACTTGGCTTACCTTGTGCCTCTCCTCCGAACTCAAGCAAGTGGCAGAGCAGAGGAAAAAATTTAACATCCTTGGCCTTGCCGTTAATGAGGACAGCTATGGTGGGTGGGACTGTGAAAGGAGACAGAGGAACAAAGGAAGGAGGGACAGGACCCAGTTGAGATGGGCTGGAAAGAGGAGAACGGAGAAGAAGAGGTTGCAGTGGATCTGAGTGCTGGACCAGGTACGGGGAGGCAGAATTCAAGAAAGAATTTCACCTGCCATATGCTAACACCACAGCAAATGAATATGTGTCACTCTCCTTTACAACCTCCTAAAGGTTTATATGAGAGCTAAGGAAAAACCTCACTCTTTTTATTGCTCTCCCAAGAACTGTTCTCTCCTTTCATTCGTGCAGTGGAAGCCAAATGATTGTTCTTTCTGAGGTGGCATGGCATGCTTGAAAGTGTTTTGCATATTTTGTAACTTTGGTTGGTTGTTGCATGCATTTTCATATTTTGGCATTTTATTGAGTGCGAAGGTGAAGCTTTTGGTGTTCTACAAAGTTAAAAAAGATGATCTGTGACTTAACTTCAGCAGAAGTTCTGCTAGAAAAAACCACTCTGCTTGCCAAACATTTACCTTGCAAATCTGCGTTTAGAAACACGTATTTTGTTGTTCTCTGTGGACAAGGCAGAACAAAAATATGAGGTCAAGTAATACACAACTTGACCTAAATTAATTTCCTTCTGGAAGACAACAGCATACTTTAAGTAATCAAAAACCTGTGAAAGTGGATTTATCCATGCCTATTGAAAAGAGATTTTTAATACATATAGTTTAGCAGGATTAACAAGTAGTTTGAAGACAGACAGACTAAATAGGCTTCTTGGTCTGTTCCTTTGGGATATTCAGTTCTGGCTCCCAGATAAGCACACCTGGAAGTGCCCAGAAAACACAAAATGGAAGCCAGCACATATGAGGGCTGTGCCAGCATTTTCACTGAAGGAAGAAGAAGCAATACCAAAATAATTTCCATGCTTGCTTTGGGAGAGCTTTTCCTGTGTGTCAAAGATTTGGTAATAAATCATATAGCAGAAGCACACATTCCTCTGCCTACTTACTACTGTGATTGTATCTTCAGAGGCAGAGCATCCACTTTTATCTTTACAGAATTTATTTTAAATGGATTTTTTTTTTCTGGGCAGCAACTGAGTCATATTAAGAAACTGTAGATACTTGTCTGTATAATGTTCTCTGTGCAATATCATTTGTGTATAATACTGTGTTTTCCTATACTGCAGCCTTCTGAGTAGTTTTTGCTGTTAGTAAGGAAATGATAATGCCTCAAAATCTTTGCTGAATTTCTAATGGCATTTGATTAATATCTGCATTTAGTGTTTGTATGTCATACTGGGACACATTCTGGTATATTTCAGTTTTTATCTTACATTGCACTTCATCAGGAAAACCACTGGTGAATAAACAGGGATATGTAATTACCTGGGAGTACATTTTTCCTCTTTACAAAGGAGAAGGAATCATTGCTTTCTAATAGCAGTTTTCAAGAGCAACTGCTTAGTTAACAATTCAGTTTTCAGATTTTTAAAAATCAAAATCTAGTAATGTCAAATAACAAAACAATTTCTTATGCCATGCAATACTGAATACACTATTAATTTATTGAAAGTAAAGGAGAGGTAATTTAATTAATAGAAAACTACTGGTTTATTTCAAACTTTATGTCTTTACTAATATTTAATATACTTTTTTACCTAAAGAACAAGTGTCAAGAATGCCAAAGTGACTATAAGTACACAGCCACAGAATTCTGAGGCTTGTCTGTCTTGTGGTCTGATTGATAAGAAATTTAATAGTGTGACATCTTCCGTTTGCCCTCATCAGACTCATACTCATAACCTATAATACTTTTAGGAATTTCTGACACAAACAGTTACTATATTACTTCCCAGTCAGGAGGCAAAAATTAAGTCCTGTGCAAGCGTAAGGCAATTTCCTAACCATTCAGTACACAGGATTGAGGAAAGTCTGGATAATGCTTTTAGTCATGTGACTTAGTTTTAGGTAGTATTGTGGGGGGCAGGAAGTTGAATTTAATAATTGTTGTGGGTTCCTGTCAACCTGAGATATCCCATGATTCTTTGAGGAGAGCTTGATTTGTGTCAAAGAAGAAACTGGAAAACAGTATTTAGCTAGGATGTTATGTCTTGTACTGGCTAAGAATCAGTATGCCCCTTTTACCCGAAGACAGATGCTGTGCAGACCCCAAGGAATGAGGTCATCAAAACTCCAGCTTTCCAGATTTCTGTATCTATGTTCAGTTGTGTCTTCCTGTATATCACATAAGCAAATGTTGTGACTCAAATTACCAGTTTTCAGAGCACCTTAGTTCTTGCTGAGCATTTTTCAGCATTAATTCATGCTTCTTTTTTGTCCATGTTTTAAAAAAACCCACAAATCACATACATGCTACTAGCCCCTCCACCCAAAACCAGAAGGAAATGCACTGAGGACAAATGCTTCAATAAAGTGGGTTCTGCACTAGTTCATTAAATGCATCCTTGGCTTTCAGATAATTCTGATGTAATTAAATCTCTGCTGTGCATTACATCTGCTGTTCAAGCCCTGTGGACAGGATTTTCTTCTCAACTAACAAGGGGCAGATAGCAGGAGAGACTAATAGTACAACAAACTCTATCAGGGCCATTTTAGAGAGAAGCCCAGCAACTGTTTGCACATCTACGTGACTTCTAAATACATTTGGATGAAAATTAACCTAAATAAATTAAGTGAGCATTTTGTACAAGAGACTTTGACTGCACAAGACCTTGAGTCTCCTCAAGGAGAGGCAGGTAGAGGTTTTTGGAAAATATTCCAGTTCTAATGTGTAGAGCAATATAGGCAGTATCTGTCCTTGCTCTTTTTCTGAGAGGATTATAAACTCTGCAGAACTGGCTGTTTCAAAATTCATTTCCAGCTAACAGCAGAAAAGAAAGTGGTCAGGGGCAAGATGTATGCAGGAGTGAAGAGCCTCAGATAGCCCAAGAGATGAAAGTGCGGATCGTTTAAGGTATTAATACTACTTCTGTCTTACCCTTTCTGTAGCGATAGAGTTCAGTAAATCATGAGTAGCATGCCATTTAAGCATTTTTCCTGTCTTCATTGATTTTTGTGTGAATTTCTAACAGCATAAAGTAAGTTATTTTCAGTTTTGAAAACAGTTAAACCCATGTAGTACAAGCACAATAGCTTAAATGAGAGGAATATTTATGATAGAATTAACATTAAGTGTATAGTGGGGTTTTCCTTCTGTGTCTTTTGGACAAGACAGTTTATTAATAAACAGTAAACTACTGCTTGGGAGTAAAAAAATTCCAGGTCTGGATTTTATGAATACTAGGTCCTAGTCATGCAATTACATTTGGAGCCAAAAATCCCATTTAGAAAAAAAAAAAAAAAAGAGAAGTTAAGCAAAAAAAAAAAAAAAAAAAAAAAAAAAAAAAAAAGCATTCCTGAAGTTACAAAACTTCAGAAAACTTCCATAGCCTGGTTTAAGTTTGAATTGCTTTTTCTCATTGTAAATCTCCTGATCTCCTGGTTTGGCTGAAAATAAGCTGTTGAGGAAAGTTTGTTAAAAGCAAGCTTTCACATGCTATGTTTGGATAGGCTTTATATGATACCGTATTCTGAAGCACTGAAATCCATATACCCTTTGTTAACTAGGACCTCATCAACGTATGAATTGAAATGCAAATTAGAAATTAATATAGTCTACTTAGAAAGGGTTACAGCTCTTACATCTTGGTAAGGAGTCAGTCTGTTTACAGAAAACATGAGTCTCAAAAAAATCCAGATTCTTGTAGACCACTGAATTTGTATTGAAGAATCATGACCCTTTTCTGATTATTTAGTTTCCCAAGACAGCACACAAGCTTGAGGCTCTGTGTTCACTTCCTACTGCTTACAATGTCTTTGCCCCTAGTTTCTCAATCCTGTCCCCATCCTTTGCGCCATCTCATTTGGCTACCTGAACTACAGAGAAAAACCAAAACAACAAAGAAACAAGCAAACAAAAACCCCCAAACCAGCTAAAGAAAAAACACGCACAAAAAACCTCAAAAGATACTAAAGGAGGATGGATCAAAATTTTCACTAACAACACTAGAGTTCGATTGGTCCAGCTTTCTTGAGGATCTTGATCCTCAGTTTATGTTTGCTATCCTGTTAGTTTTGATTTAATTATTAGATGTATTTGCTACTCTCACATGGTTTTCCTTTTTAAAACATTACCTCCTGCAATTGCCAATCCCACTCCAGATTGGTGGTGGAATACTACATAAGAGGATAAAAGTATTGTGAAACCATTATTTTACTTTGTGCCTGTCCTTTGAAAATGTTCACCCAAACACACATTGTTTATAACATTGACCCATTGTTATTAATACAAACCAGTGAGAGAAGACTAAGTTCTGAAAGGCTCCTACCTTTTAAAGCCACTCACTCTGGGCATGAGATGTGGCCTGCTTTCACTGGCTGGTTGCTGCTGCTTCACCAGTATTCTAAAGTTTCAAATATTGCCTCACTGTGTGAAGCAGCTTTGATCTTGTTTGGGACTTCAAACACAGTGATACCCAAAGACCATTTTGTACTTTGTGTTAACTATAACCACTGACACATTCTGAGGACTAATCCAGCATTTATTATTCTGAATTAATTAATGTGGATAGCCAAACCCACTTTTTAAACTTGGTTTGTTACTGTACCAAATCCTAGGAAAAAATCTTCAGTGGTCTCAATGTTTGAGTGATTCTTGCACAATATTTGTCCCATGGTCCATGAGGAGAAATCAAATGATGCCTGAGGCATGCATCTCTTCTAATCTCCTAGCATGTTCTATGTATGAGTGTGAGTGTGAAGGGAACAGAGGTTATGACTCGTTACCTCCAGGCAGGCACCAAGCAGCAGAGGTCTCCTGATGCAGTCACGTTCTGTGGGGAAGGACAATTTACATGTCTGTATATGCATTTAGATTAAAAAAAAAAAAAAAAAAAAAATCTGACTTACCAGTTACTCTTAATTTATTTTTCTTATAGGCATTTGCCAGTAGGGATACTAGGAAATGTATTAATATTGGAAGATTCAGTTAGAAGGAATGCATGCAATGACAGTATGAGGGAAATTTTCCCCATTTCCCCTTTTGGTGGAAAGGAGTTTCCAATCTTGCTGCATGCAGTTCTTGGTTTGGTTCATGTGTTTTGTTGGGAGAGGCAAGAAGAAAAGTACTTATTGTGGATTGAAAAGTTCTCACTTAGAATACCGTTAAATCCTGGCATCTGTAAATCAAAGAATGATAAGTTTAAGTGGCTAAATGAAAAAAGTGCCTAATAAGGGGAAAAGAACAGCTGTTTTGACTGTTCCTAAGAATAAAAAGAGAGATCTTTAATTAAAAAAAGCTATTATAATGATGTTGTTAGTGAGATTATGTGCAACAAAATATACAAGCATGAGATGACATCCCATGCACCTCACAGGAAATAGAAATCCTCCTGAATGCATTGCAGATCAAGGACAGATTTAAACATACTCCTAAACTTAATGTATACTTCAAAGTTCTGTTGATTTTTCTCAGTGTCCTCCAAGCCAACATTAATTGGCTGCTAAATGGCCCAAAACTTGTGTTTTAATAGGCCTGTCATTACATTAGTAGATTTTGTGGATTGTTTTCTGTCACATCCTCCAGCTCTAGAGGAATTGATGAAGGTGTCTGTAACAAGACTGAAATAGATCTTCAGGAGAATTAATATAAAATAATATCGTTTATTTTTTTTATTTATTTTTATTGTGTAATATTTATATTACACTACACCAAGGTCATAAAACAAACCCAACTTTTTCTTGCCTTTTTGAGAAATCTTTTGTCCTTTAAAACTCAAACCAATAGGAGAGCAACCACACAAATCATAATTTTCCTTTTTTAAAACAATCAGTATCTATGTAGTGATGTTTACCTTAACTAAAGTTTCTAAAATTTTAGTCCAGAGGTAATTAAAAATATTTTTTCAAAATTTTATTCAACTTCTTTTCAAAAATGTTGTCACCTGTTATAAATGATCAGCCAATTTTATCAATAAATGAAATTCATTGGAAAATTGTCATAGAAAAAGTCCGAGAAAGCCACAAACAAAAGAAACCAGTACCGAGCCTGGGGTCGGAACTGGGTGAGCAGAGATTCGGCCTCTGTCGCA
>VZUI01037822.1:0-25059 GCA_013401135.1 Cettia cetti | reverse complement strand
TTTCTTTTCTTTTCTTTTCTTTTCTTTTCTTTTCTTTTCTTTTCTTTTCTTTTCTTTTCTTTTCTTTTCCTTTTCTTACCTTGCCTTGCCTTGCCTTGCCTTGCCTTTGCCTCCGCCTCCTCTCCTCGCCTCGCCTCACCTCTTCTCTCTTCTGTTTTCAAAGCAAGAGCCTATGGTAAATCATTCTGTATATGTCACCCTTTACCTTTTCCTTTTACCAAATAGAGCAACTGTTGTTGGCTCTGAAACAACTTAATGACATTGAAAATATTTCTGGTTTTGTACTGGTATTATAGAAGGCCAGTACTCTAAGCAATGAAATAGAACAAAACCAGTCCAATTTCACTTCTTTTTCTTTCCAAGTTTCTCTACACTCTGCCTCAAAAAAGTATATTACAGATAAACCAGACTAAGCAAATGATGGATCTGTTAATTTTAGCAGAAGTTTGTTACGTAGAGTCTGAATGAAAAGTTTAAACCTGGATGGTCATACAGGATATGCTCCTGCTAGCTCTTTGTCCTATCCTTTCAATCGTTTAACCTCAATTTCAGGCAATTACTCTTCATCTTACAAAAGCCCTTTCAGTATTGTCTCTCCTCTCATTTTTCTTTGCAGCAAGTATATTTCCTTCTTAGCACTTGCCCCCTGGCTCCTATCTAATCTCTAATCTGCTTGGAATGACATGAAACTTGTAAGCTCTACCTCTCTCTCTTTATTTCAAAGTATTCTTTGAAGAATTCTTGGGAATTAAAGAGCATATTTTTTAAAAAAAATCTAATTAAAATATCTATTATTTTGAGATCAAATTCATCATTTGAGAATGCTGTTTGTAAAAAATGTGGCTGATAAAACTGGCTGAATCCCAGATAAATCTTTTCCCATTTTCTCATATATGAATCAGTGATAATTGGGTCCAAGTGTGGGGTTGTGTACAAAGATTGTAAAAGGAACAATCAATCTACAGTCTCACCATGAAGGTAACCTGCATGATTAACCATGCAAATTGCAAACTCTACTCTTTGCTATCATTCTCTTGAGATTTCCCCAATGTTGAAGAAATACACAGAAGTTTTGCCAGTGTGCTTAGAATCACAGAATTAATATGAATTGAGCAAATTGACTAGAAGTGACTTCAGTATTGACCAGTGCTTCATGAATTTCTCCCTTTGATTATTTCTTGGAAAGGAACCAGAAAAATAAAAAAAAAAGGTTTGTGTAGTGTACAAAGTAATTAAAATGGAATCACTATTCATTAAATAGATGAAACTTGCACTTGAGAAAGAGACAGTGCCACAGACAGGATGCTTACCTAATATGTCAAATCCTGTGAGCTTAATTCTGCATTATAGTTGCACTTTAGTAATTGTGCAGTAGCCTCATTGAGTTTCTGAGTTTATTCTGAGTTTCTTATAATGTATGTGAGGAGCAGATTTGTGTGCCCTGGTGTCCTGATGTAGTAGTACTCAATTTTACGTTTCTTAGAGATGGCCAGAAGAGTGGGGTTTTGCCACTCCTTCATGTACACATAATTCTTTTCTAATATGCATCATCTGTTTCCCTCATATTATCCTGCCTCAAGTTCACCTAAAATGTGAAGCATTCATGTCTATCATTCCTTAAAGAACAAATAAGATAGTCTTTTAATCAGTTACAACATAAGATTGATTTCCTTCATAATGCTTATTGCAAATTTTAATCTTTCCTGTCCTAAGAATATAAGCCACAAAGGAATTTAAAATGTCTTTAGAGAAGCGTCAGAATGCTGCAAGAGAATTTGCCTCTTCTGCAGCTGCTGCACATAGCTAATTCCCTCTCTCAAAAAGAAGCATGACATGGGACCTAAGGGGATGCTTCCTCTGGCAGACTTTGGGGCCAGGGATACCTCCTGGTAACTGTAGCCTGCTTGGGGTTCTATGTCCTGGGGTAATGGATGTGTTTTCTTGTCATTTGTGGGTTCAGGCAGCAGCAAAGTTGAGCATGCATCCTAAGCACAGACACCCACAGGACATCGACACAGACAGCTTCTCAGATTGCCAAAGGCCAGGTGCTGCCTCTAACAGCACCCACATAAACATGAACAGGTCTCATAAAACATAGACATATGGACATATACAGACATAGTCAAGCTCCCTTCCTCTTCTCCAGCTGTTTAGGACTGAAGGTCAGGCTCCCAAACATGCACTCGTTTGCAGGGTCTCTACATACTGGGCAGGGCCTCTCTGTCTCTTGGGCAGCCCTGCCTGGATCCCAGGTGATCTGACTCTCCACGTGGCACTGTAACTTACCAGCTGGTCCAGCATGAGATTTGCTGGGGAATTACACATACACACTCCCATGCACACTAGCTTTTAGGAAGATGCAAAGACTCTGATAACCTCTAGCAGCCAGCACCAAGTACACACACTGAGACCCACAGTTCTGCTCCAGCTGCTGTCTCTGAGTCTACCCCTCACTTTGTTCACCCCAGTTCCCCCAGTAGTTACACCAGTCCCACCCAAGTGTCTGGGGCTGAGACCTCCACTGTCCTCAGGAGCTGGCAACATAGCACCTTGGTCTGACTCCTGTGCTGGCACCAAATCCACTGACATAGGTCTCACCAGTAGCTGGCAATCAGCCCTCACAGCCCTTAATACAGGAAATAGAGAGTGAGTTTGTGCAGAAATTTTAAAGAAAAGATTTAATGAGAAAATAGGACAGACTGTGGTGATCTGACTCCAGGCTCAATCAGAGAGGTGTACTGACCAGCCCCAGTTTAGACATGCCAAGCCCCTTTTATATGCCTTTCTGCTAAATTTCCTCTTTGTTCCACCCCATCCTTTCCCCTTAAGTGATCTTTCAGAAGTTTCACATTGTCCCACAAGCTGCTCTTGGATATCTCAAATTGTCATGTTCCTCGTGTTTCTCCCTTCATATCAGTACAGGTTTCAGGTTGTTCCTCTTCAATGCTGTGCCTGTTGTGCCACTTCCTGGTGGCCCAACAATTACCCACTTACCAGTTCTCCCTTTACTTTTGATCGCCATTTGCGTTGAAAAGTTTCCTGAGTGCATGCCCTTAACAACACAGATGCTCTCAACCTACACATATTCTTACTAGGTGGAGTGAGCCAAGTCAAGGAACTTGACCCATTTCTGAGTTTATTCTGAGTTTCCCATGGATACCCCATGGAATTCCCTAGTTATTCTAAAAGAAAGAATATCTGTTCTAAAAGAAAGAATTGTATATCAAGAAAGCAAGATATGAGAACACCAAATTTTCCATTTCTTAATCCCAGTTGTCACAAAAAGTAAGCAAAATGTTTATTATCCAATGAAGTAACAAGTATTTTATAACACAAGAAACTTCTAGAGAATTCTTCAAGTACAGTTTCATTATCAAACAAAAATTCCCTTCTAAGCATAAGAACATTGTACAGTACTGAAATAAAACCATTATTCTGACATATTGGATACAGTCTTAAGTTTATGTGGCGATGTTCTTGTTTTTAAGGTGGATAAATACCCTATGGTATGTAGTAATGCATAATTGATAAGTACATGTAAATAGTTATAGCAGAAACAAGTGGGTTATTTCCTACGGGGGATTTTTTTTTTTTTTGTCTATACCATATGAGGTAAAGAAATATTAAATCTCTCTATATGAATAAATTTCTAAAAACAGCTTCATACTTTGTACATAAGAAGAACAACTGAAGCAATGCAAACTTTAACTTAAGGGCCATATCAAACATAATTTATGTCAGAGACTAATATTCTCTTTAAAAAAAACTTATTTGAATACTTGCTTGTACTACTGGTTATTTCACATATATAGATAAGGGACCACACAGGAAGAAAATTAAACAAAAATAAACAAAAATAAAGACAACATTCTTGAACACAAGCAAAATGTTTATTAAACAGCAGAAAAGGTTCAATTTTGTGTGGAGTCTAAAATCTTGCTTCTAATGTAAGTGGAAATGAGAAATAAATGTGGTTAGGATTTCCCATTGTTTGTTCTTGAATTTTTTATTTCATTATATACTGACAATTATTTTTAAAAAGTGTTTCTAAATTTCAGATGAGTCCATGGTTGCCTAAGATCAACCTCACAATGTATCTTCATTTAAATGTGTGCAAGACTCAGTTTATCAGATATTTTTATACATCTCAGGCCTATATTTACAGTTAATAATATTTGGTTTTTAGTGAAAAGGAGGTTCACATGCAGTTAGAACTCCTCAGAAACAGCTTTGAGACAGGACAAGTGTAACAACCACAGGCAGTCTGTTTAATAAATGTTATAAAAATGCATGTTCTGATTAATCTGTCTACTGTAAGTTGTTTCCTTTATGATCCCTTGACTTCTGCAACTTCCTCAGGCTTGATTAGACTCAGACCAACCCACTGAAGCAGGCAGCTACCATGCTCACAGGTCATCAGTCCAGAGACAGCCCAGAAGATATTGCAAAGGGAAGAGGATCCTGCATTTAGAAGAGGAGAGATGCAGGGCAGACTCAGCATGCTGCATCCCTGGAACTTCAGAAAATAAACATGCAGAGCAGCAGGGAAAAGGCTGATATCAGGGTGACCTGGGAACCATGGTCCTGTCATCAAAAGTGAAACAAAACACAGAAGCAAGGAGGAAATTACAGTACAAGCTGGGTAACCCTGAAGGAAGGCATTTGGCCTTGCACCCCAAGTGCTATTGTTTGAATACTCTGAAACAACATCTTGGAGGACAAAAGCACATCTCTATTGTGGATAGCTGGAGTCATGCTAAAAGGGAAGAGCTACTCCTTGTCATAGGAAAAAATTAAATGAATCATTTAGAGTGGAAAATGAGAGAGAATTTGCTATAGAGGTCTACACCAAGCTCACTATAATGAGGCAAAGGAAGTAATATATGGATAAAGAAAACAGGTGTAGATAAATGATCAAAAATTTTGTTTCTCTAAAATCTAATCAAAACATTTCATATTTATATTACAATAAAGATTTTTCATACTGGTTAGTTTGTGTTAGATAGAACTGAATTGCCAGGCTGAAGTTATTTTCAGACAAACCAGCACTAGCAGGAACAGTAGCACTGATAACTTCACAAAGAAGTAGGTTTGACTTGTTTTATAACCCAGTTTGGCAGGTTTAAATGTGAAAGCAGTCATTCATGAGTTAGCATTTTGAGGGTATGTGTCTCTGATGCAGTCAGTGCTGAGCAAAACTGATAGCCAGGGCATGCACAGTCATGAGAGGTAACAAACATCAGCTTGGGAAAAGTGTCATGTTAACATTTGTCCACTGATGCAGCACTGGAGTTGGGCTTTTCCCAATAAGTTTTACTGAAGTGTGTCATAGACACGCAGTGGCCCATCTGTAACATAAAAGATTTGTGTAATTTTTTAATTTTTTTTAATATTTTGTTGCTGTTGTTTGGTGCTTTTCCTCCATTTCCCAATATTGGAGTCAGATTATTTCTTGACAGTGTCAGTTTTCACTTATCGAAACAGCAATTAATGAACCTTCTGTTTGCTCAAGAGGTTACACTGTTGGATAAAGAGAAGCTCAACTTTTTTTTAAAAAAAACAAATCTAATGATTTTTAGGTTGATTTCATAATTTTCAAGAAGGTGTTTTGATTTAAATGCCAATCTAGATTTAGCACTATTGTTTCTATTCAGGTTATCAGACTGTGTTTCAAAATCTAATTCCTATGTTAATATCTAGCAATTTGTTGATGTTGTTATTGTTGCTGAAATGGGCTTATTTTTTAAAAAATCCTGGTGTTGTGCTATTATTTTTACAGTTAAATTTGTAGCAAAAACTGAAGAGCTAGTATTGACAAAGTTTGTAATGAACCTAATGTTATTGAAGGTCAGTCTAGTCATTCTGATCATGAAGTTCAGAATTATGCCCTCAGAGAACCCCTAGAGAATATGGATAGTTAAGGAAAAAGTCACAAAGGATTAATCAGAGAAGCAAATGAAAAAAAACCTGAAGTTAAGGAAGCATGGAGAGGCTATGCCTAGAGACAAATGAAAAAGGAATGGGAGGAGGCAAGTCTGCAGTGAAAAGAAAAACAAAATCATAACCAGAAAATAATGATGTAGAAAATGGCATATTGAGCATGTTGCTGGCATACTGCACAAACTGTAGTATGACTCTTTCAGAAGACTTCTTCATACTGTCTTGAAGTTTATGGTGAAACCTTTTAGGGTTTCTCAGTTATGAAAACACTACTTGTGTATTTACAGGTAAAGATGAATCCTATTTGCACTTCACTCAAGATGTCAACCTTTAAAGAATTTATTGTACCATCTACAAACAGCATGTATAAATGGAAATTATCTGAATTTTCTTCTTTGTGAACTAGAGGTATTAAAAACAGGAACGAGTAATTTACTAGAAAAAAAAATGCACCAATTTTGAATGGGGTTTTATACTATTTATTTTCCTTGATATTACTTAAAATTTTTAACTTTCATCTTTGCTCTAAATTTAACAATAATTTTCCTTTGAACTCTAAATTCTCTGGGGTTGTGACTACTACCACTGGATGCTAACATTGGTAGTGGTGATATTAGTGATAGTAATGATAATTATAGTATCTAAATATTTTTACAACAGAGATTTAAATCCAGAACCAGTTTTAACATCTTTTGCCTTCAGATATTTGAAAATACCAAACTCAACAAAGTGAAGATAATTAGCAGTCACTTAAGAGCTGATACCACTGTGTTCTCTTTCTTCAGAAGCTAGCACTGATTGTTTTTCCAGCTTGTCATGATGAAATATAAAACATACCATTTAATAACACTGCCAAACCTTAGCACTAGGGAAAAAAAAAAAAAAGGAAAAAAAAATCCCTAACACTGACTTAAAATGATGGGATACCTAGATCTATTTTTATATATCTCTACTTTTTTTTTCTGTTTCTTATCAAGTATTGTCACATCCACATAACACAGAAAGATTATGATGCCTTTCTTTTTCTTACTTTGTCATCACCAAGTTCATGTGGATCGTAGGTTATAGAAAAACATTAAAATTACTGAGAAAATTGACAATATGGGATGTTGAGCCACTGAATCTATTGCTAGAAGCATTAAGGGTTTTGTAGGTATAATCTGAAATTGTTTGTCTGTGGGAGGACCACAAGGGGAGGACTCAGAGATGCCACAGAGCTCTTACCTCACCAGGAACCTGGTGCTGGCTGCAGCTTTTGCACACACCAAGTGCTCTTCAAAGGCTGCTGGCCAAACCACAGCAACCTCCTGCCCTACTGTCAGAGCTGTGGGACTGAGTATTGCTCCCAGATTCAAGCACATTGTTTCTTTGGCATTTAGCACCAACTGAACCATATTAGCCTGGGCAGAGGAAACCAGTGCAGCACAGCCTATTCTTGTCAGACAAACACAGGCCTTTTCTCAAACTGCTCCAAGTCCCGAAACACTGTCATACCAACCTACTTCCTAATAGAATACTTTCTGATTGATGGCAGCTCTTCTGCTGAGCTGCTAGAGTTGGAGTTTCTGCCCTTTTTTCCACCTTCCTTCTCCTGAACCATCTGTCCACCCATGCCTTGTCCAAATACCACCCATGCACCATACACAGCTGTGATACTCTCATGCTGTATCTTGCCTGGTTTTTGTGCTGTATCTTCTCTAATTCCAGAACTGCTTCAGTTCTTTTCTTCCTATTCATTCACTAATCTCCCAGAAAGGCGACCCATATGACATTTTCCAGGATTTTTTACCTCATAGAGTCCATTCTATGTCAGTACACAAAGCATGCATAATGTTGCCAAAATACACAATACAAGTGAGACATGACAGATCTAAATGTAGCTGTTTGTAATACTCAGAAAAAAATTATCTGAGTGATCCTTGTGATAAATATGTGCTCCTCTGTACTATTCTGCCCAGTAGATGCAAGAAGAGACAGTGCTCTCTATCACAATGTCTCATGTATAATCCCTTGAGAGTTATAAGCTGTAAACTCGAAAAGGTAAATTTCCTTCCCTACTGGTAATATGCATCGAGTCTCATGGCTTTTACTCTTCCATTTACTTCGTTCCTTATAAACTAGTGTTCAGGTATATTTGTATTCTTTAGGGGAAGATTAGTTTGAAAGCTGGGCTCATCAGCACGAAGAGGTTTACATGCACAAGCCTGGAAGGCAGGTACATGAAATGAGTGATGCATGGGATCCAGAGATCCTGGGTATGTCATTGCAAAGCCAGGCTGACAAGAAGATTCAAAAGATGGACTTTCAATGGATAGACAGTCACATTGATGTACATCACTGCATTGATATCTCATCATTTGATAAAGGTAAATCCTAGGAGGTCTCACATGATTGGAAACCCATGCTGACATTGCCTAAGTAAAAATGTCTTCTAATGCCTTCAATTGCAGACTTAGGCACTAGACCTAAAAAGTCTCTGTCATTTTAATGGCTGCTCCACAGGTGGAAAAGAAAAGTAATAAAAAATATTAAGGGGGCATGATATTGTCCAAAAGAAATAAAGCGGAAAACTTGCACCTGAGCAACTGAATAATGTAATTTTGAAATCTTTCAATGTAGGACTTGTAAAAGGACTTGGAGCTGGAAATCTTTTTTATATCTGCTGTCATTTGGCTCAATTAATAGCTAGGATGGAAACTGGAGGCTCAAGGGGCCACCATGAAAATGTGGATAAAATTTCTTATTGATCTGGCAATGCTTCGCATAAAGAAGGGTTTAATGCATTGATATAGCCGTAAGAAAAGGACATTGGTTTTTTTAAACCTGCACTGCACTTGAAAGGATGACAATTTAAGAAACAGCAATGATCAATATCTCTTTAAGCCTGTTTTCAATATGTATCTTCTGCATGAAATCATGTGAATTAAATAGATTTTTATGAACTGTATAAAATCATGCAACACTGTACAACTATGATCACGTGCTCCATAGATGGCAATTCCCATCTCAAGTACTCTCTTCTATTTCTGGTTTTAATTATTTTTCAAGAAGAGAGAGGATACAGGGGAATCAGTGAAATTGGCATTTATACTTATGCTTACGCACTTTTCTTTCTAAAAGAGAGACTAGACAAACAGAGACATGAAAACCATATCTAAGTCAAGGGAGAATAAAATACTCCTTTCTCATTATTTCTTCTGAAGAGAATTTCTTCTGAAGTAATGATGAGGCTGTTAGAATGAATACTTTCAAGCTGGAGAACAGCAGATTTCCTATCAGCACTTATATCCTGCTTAATTTTACTATAACTACTAAATCTGGAGTGGTGGGGTTTACTTCTGAAATGGTATAAAAGATTAAATATCAAAATTGCTTTTCTCTGATGAAAGTCAAGCAGCTTTCAGTGCAAATTGATTCCTGCCCAGAGAGAAGGATAGTGTCAAAGCAGGGAAATCTACACCAAGCTGACATAATGTTTCTACCCTTTTTAGAAGAACGCTTCTCACCTCCCATGATGCACATTTACCTGTCTCTAAAGTCACAGACTATTCTTCCTGAATATGTATTTGCTTTCGTTTGCAATTGGATATAAAAATCACACTGAATCACAAAAATCAAATGTTCTTTTCACTCTGTCCTATGACCGCATATTTGAACTAATGAGCAGGGCTGGTCTGGGCTGTCCCAGATCCAGAACTGCTCCTGCTCTCTCCATGAAGGATGGTGTCTCCATCGGTTTGAGTTTTGGCTGCAGAGAGACTCCATTAATATTGAGATGCCTGAACTACAGATGCATGGCTTCAAATCTCAGATTGCTGAGCAGTAACCTTTAGTGGCTGCTCCTGCCAGATTGAGGAGGAGGGCAATAGGGAGAACCTAAAGAATCTTCCTGGTCCTTGTGCTTCCTGCAGAAGAGCAAACCCTTAAATGCAGTATCTGTGCTAATGGAACTTTGAGGCTTCTAGTATTAATAGTGAGATAACACATTTACTAAAAGCAAATTGGGTGTTAAGACCCTACTTTCCCAATACATGGCAGGGTAGGGGTGCTGTATGTATCTATTCATACTGAGGTGTGTAGGTTTTTCAATAGAAAATTCCCTGTTCGACATTGGTTCATTGAGTTGCCAATGCACAGCCTGTCCCATAACGTGCATGTTTCTGGTATGTAGGAAGGTGAAAAAAGTTTTCTGTGATTTGTTACTAAGCCTAAAATTGTTGTTTAAAAAACAGTCTGAAGACACTTCTAAACAAAAAAACACACATCATGTATCTGGAAAAAAACTTTGAAGTGCTTCTTTATCCCAGTGCTTTCTTGTAAACAAAATCACTTGCACAAGACAGAATTAGTTTTTAAAAGTTTCAGTGTCATTTTCATTTTATATAAGATGCTTCTCATGGGGACATCTTTAAAACCACTCTATCAATCTCTGTCAGTTTCTCAGAGCAGTCATTAGTGAAATGTCACCTTCCAAGTTCTTCACGCTGGGAGTTTAGACAGCTTCAGCTTTGAAAAAATAAAAACTTGAAGATAACATAATTGGTACACTTAGTTAAATTTACTTAAAGGTAGAATCATGACAGAGGAGAGACTAATAAGCATGTTAAATTACTGTAAGTATGTGGATGAGGGTGGAATTGCTTTGGTTTCTTTGGACAACTTCAATATTTGACTATTTCATTTTCCCAATGGCCACCTTTAAACTTCTGCTGAATTTTAAATAAATAGTCCCACATTATGCAGTGTCTGAGGTCTCTGTTCTCCCTGTAAGGCATATAGATGTAATTAGCCAAGAGATTCTTGTGTAGAGTCCCTATGAAAAAGAACAGGCCTCAGAATGAAGTATTTTCTAGTGGAAACATAATTAGGAGGCTTTGAGCAAGAAGGTGTCTAGGAGAGAACATCACCAATAGAGAATCTGTATGTTCAACAAAAAATGCCTGGATATTTCTGAGTCACAGAGCCTGAAAACCAGAGTCAAATGGATATTCTGACAAATTAGAAACGTTAAACTGATTTCCATGCTCCCTTATAGCCCTTGGATTCTCTTGTCATCCATGGAAAAGATAAAAATTATACCCAGCTAATCTAGCATAGAGTCAGACAGTTAAGGAATATTTTGACAGTGTTACCAGGGCCTGTAACATCCTGAATCAGCTTTTAAGCATGTGTCTGACACATTCTCTATCCTACAAAAGCAGAAATACTGCCTCACCTTTACTTAGATTGAATTCTTTCAAGCTGGAGAACAGCAGATTTCCTACCAGCACTTATATCCTGTTTAATTTTACTTTAACTACTTAATCCGAAGACAAAGAAAACCAATATAAAAGAATTTCTTCTTATGGATGAGCAACCAATTCCTGTATTAGTGTGTTTACATAGGTGTTACACACACCTGGTAGCTTGACATCACCAAAGCACCTGGGCAGAGCTCTCTTGTGTCTCTGGAGCACTAAACAGCACAGCCTGGGGGCAAATGCTTGGGCATGAACAGTGAGTGCATGCATCCATCCCTGCATACTACAGATGTTTAGAGCAAAGGGTTGTGCCTGCCATGAGGAGTTGCTTCCAGGACTGAGTCCAGGGGAACTGCCTGGCCTTTCATGCCACAGCTTTATACTTAAGTAGGTAAAACTCGTTCTGCTATGTGCCTATGTGCTTTCGGGAATCTGACTGATGTAACAGTGAGATGCATGCAAGGAGATGAAAATTAAAAGACAGCACCTCTGTATTCAACAACAGCAAAATTTTTAAAAAAATAGGTTTAGATTTGAATTTCCAAGTTTCTGATTTTATAAAATGCTTTATTTTCTGTGTAACTGAGCTTTCAGGAATTAACTTCTCCAATTTCATATTGTCTTATATTTTTACCTCTTCTTTTTTAAACAGAAATTTTGATGCAGCTGATTAAGTCATCAACTTCGCTAGCTACTGGGAAGAGCTGCTGTACAGATTTTAATAATATATATGATGACACCTAGTGGTAGTGGGAAATACTTATCCTTAAAATAAAGACTAAATGCAAAGTAGTTTAAATACCTACTCATAAAGCAATGAAAAAGATTGTCTCTGATTATTCTTCACTCATTTTAATAGAAGCAAGTGGAGTGGTTTTTCTCCATTTTCATTTTACTGGGGAGAAAACAATAAATAAAACATTGTTCTCAGTACAGAAAATTAAATGTTTTGTTTGAGATCCCTGTTTGCTTCCAGGTCACAATGACCTCTCAAAAATTAGTTTTAAAGAAAAACAGTTATCACCATATGCAGTTTTATATCTCCAATGAGATATCAAGGCTTAACTGTCTTTCTTTCCTAAGGAAGTTAGTTCCACAGTGATAAATAAAGATTACAGAACTTCCTCCTCTCTGATAAGTTACATTACGGAAGACAAAAGGACTTAGCAAGGGATTCCAAAGTTCTCTTTTATTTTTGTAACTTTAACTCTGAATAGCATCAGACTACTAGTTGCTTACAGTACTTGCATAAACATGTACCCAATATTCAACTTTCCTAATTTTTCAATGAGGTAATTAATAAGAAGCAATTAATAGATTACCAGAAATAATGTAACATATCTTCTGTTAACATAAACCACATATAATTCCATGTAGCAAATAGCAGCTGGAACATGAAAGGAAATGTAAATTACCATGACATTTCTAACTCTGTAGTCTTAGGACTCTGCCAGTTTTATATTCTTGTTTTTCCAAGTCTTTTTCAAATGAAAATGACCAAAAAGATATCCTCTCTTTCTCATCCTTCTCCCATTTGATGGAGACAGCTCTGTTCTCTGTAGGTATCTAAGATACCTTGCTTTGCCTATACTGAGTTTCTCTTCCCATGTACATTCATTGTGCTTTAACCTCAAAGGTGTCTGGCATTTGTTAAGAGGAACAACAACAAAGAAAAGGGAAAACCAAGGTATTCTGGCAGAAGGTAAGAGGTTATTAATCAAACAATGGAATAAAGAATGAGGTATAAAATAAATAAAGCAGTGATGCATAATTCCCATTTATGGAGTTTTGTTGTATTTTATGTGATCAGAAGGCAACCAAGCATATAGAAGTAAGCAATAAGCCCCCTCTTTGCATGCTGTATTTTTCATTAGACAGTGGATGATAAATCCATGTTCATCCTAAAACCAGGAGAAAATAAGTTTTCTAAAAAATACGGAGGAAGGTACTAATGATATTTAGTGTACAAGTTTTGCAATGGATTTTCATGTGTGACAAGAAATACATCACACTTTTCACAGGATGGTGCCACAGGCTCATACAGCCCAGGAAAAGGTGGTGTTGCTCTGCATTGTTGTCATTTTACCTTTTGCTGCTTATAGAGTACAAATCATTAGCTACAATTTTCTCCTGTAGACAAAGGTACTTTAAGTTCTCTCAATTTTTTTCCATATGTATCAATGTACAAAAGACAGCAACAAAATTATAAAAAGACATGGGAATGACATAAAAATTTGCAAAGACAAAAAGTGATACTCAAAGTCAGAATTTGGCTCCTTTTTCCTTTAAGTTTATACAAAAGTTATCTTTTCAGCAGGAAGAAATATAATTTTTTAGCTTTTGAGAAAAAATATACACTGAATTTTTTTTTTTTTCAAAAAGCCAGATAGTTTCTCTTTAAAACTCCAGTTATTTGAATGATAGGTACACTCTAGTATAGACACATTCATCACTGAAGTAAATAACCAATCCTTAGTTCCAGGATAATGATTTTACCCAGTAGAAAAGCTAAAACTATATTCACTTTCTCCAGCCTCTATTGCAGCTGAATCATGAGAAGATACTTCATTTATGGACAAACGCCTTTATGTACCTTGAAAACAGCAAAGAAGTGAGAGTTGGAACACTAATAACGAGAGTTAGGAGTCTGAAACACCAGTACCATATGGACTGCTATGAAGAAAATAGTTCCACCTCAGCAAGACCCAGAACAGTGCTAGTAGTAGAGATTTCTTCAGGAATTCAGCAGAAGGCATTAGGAGCACCTTCCAGGCAAACTTTGCAATTTCAGGGCACAATATGTTCTTAGGAACCTGACAAGAGAAATTTTTTCTTTACACATTAATACCTTACCTTGATTCTTGTATCCATTAAGCATATGTAGCTACACTAAATTAAAGTCATTACAATGATTAACTTTAAATTGAGACACACAGGTACACTGCACCCGTATTCTGAGAGTAGAGAGGCCTCACAGTCAGCAAGTGTCACAAGGTAATATACTTTACAGAAGGCTTTGGAAAAGGAAAGCACAAAGTCCTGAGCAGAAACATTCAGGATCATGCTCTAGTTTCCATGGCCAGCAAGCTAGGGAAAAGGGGACTAACTCTTTTCTGTGTGTGTATCTATAAGTATTGATAGAAATACAAATATGGATGTAAATAAATTTGGAAAGATATTATCATTGATTATTTAACAATAAAAGAAACAATCATATTTTCAGCCCTACCACCCCATAACATCCACCCCCAAAACAAAACAGAATCACTTCTGTCAGTGAGATACAGAGAGTACTCACTGGCTTGCTGTCCTCACTGACACAAAGAACAGACTGAACTGATACTGTTTTATATATTTAACTTCTATGACTCATTGTGTAGAAGGACAGGAAGCAAGAGTGTGCTGCAGTATAAAATTTAAAGCCAAACCTTTGTATTCACAAGAACAGCTCCAGTAGAAATTAGCTGGAAATTAGCTATCAAAGCTCCAGATTAGAAACATAAAGACTATGTGTTTACTTATAAATATTTTGATCTCTCCATTGAATTAAGTTAGCCATAGGCTTATTTTACTTAATCAAACCTGTATGGTATAGTAAAATTGGAGCAGTCAGATATCTTAAAATTCTTTTGTCATTTTATATACAGAACCAGAAGTATGTTTCGTGTTTCTTATTTGTCTGTTATTTGCAGTAAATTAATGAAATGCAAACAAGATATTCAAGAAAATTGGTCATTATTATAATTAGTTTCTCAAAGTGTCAATTACAGGTAGACAGTTTCAAAATTTTATGTTGCAGCTTAATAAATAATACCAGTAAGATCACTGATGACATTGCAAGCAATAAGAAAAATAAAATCTTTCATATTTAATGAGAATAGTATTCAATTTAATAGATTAAATTGAATAGTGATATACTGGTTTTAAATCTATTAATATTTATAATTATAGCCTATGAATTACATATTCCTTAGGACTGTTAACTGCATATTCCAAGTGTATTTATATTATTGAGGGAAATGGAGGCAGGCTTTTTAAAGGCATTAATTTAGGAACACAAAATGTTCAGTTGGAAACTCAGTTGTTTGCATTTTTGTTTGCCAACTTTTTCCCATTAATGAGTTGAAATCTTTTCAGATTAGTTTTATGGGAAATTTCATTAGTGTTTATAAACATATCATGTTTACAAGGGAGCAAGATGTGTGAAAGCAAGACTGTGCCCATTCTGCCTTTTCCATTTTTCCTTGGCCATTCCCATTTTTAGCACTGTCCATTCTCTTGCTTTTAATCTCTTGTAAGAACATGTACTCCTCTCACAGAATGACTCCCAGAAGTAATTTTAACACACTGATTTATATTTCAGAGGTTTGCATATCTCATTCCTACAAAACAATACTACAGTATGATGGAAATCTCTGAATGGGCACAGAAAAACAGAAATCCAAAAGATAAAAAGATCAACTTAGAAACTACCATTTGTCACCCATCTGCATCTCAAAAGAGCTATGTGCTTAAAAAAGCAGTATTTCTTCCATTGAAGATTGAAGCAGAAAGAAGGAAATGAAGATTCCTCATAGGATATCACTAGAGTAAAATCAAAGTCAGAATTTTGAAAATAAATACCTCTCAAAACAATTGGGAGTCTGTGGCAGAAGCAGTAAATTCAGTGAAGTACATGGGAAATAATTCTAAGGACTCTTCCTCATCCAAATGCAAATAATGACACTCTCTCCTGTCACTGTCAGTAAGGGTACATTATGGAAATTTAGAGTTGCATAAAAGATAGATTTGTGGTAATTATAATCTCTGGTGATGTTTGAAAACAATGATTTTTTATGTTTAAGTGACATTTGCTGGAAAGGTAGCAAAACCAGAATATATTTCACAGTACCACATTTTTTTTTATCAGATCACTCAGTTTGCTCTGTTTCACTTGTTTTTTTAATAACAGGAAGACAGATGATGAATAGCACTTCTCTGAAATGACCCAGGGAAACTTCCCCCCCGCCCCCGAAATATACAAACTGTTTGAATATGAGTAAGTCTATTCAAATATATCTTATATAAAATTGAATGTTGTGTGGACCAAAGTGTTGTCTCAAAAGTACATATGAGTCACTCGTACATTATACAAAATCTGCGTTTTATATACGTGTAACACTAGAAAGTCTGATTGTCTCCTTTAAGGAAAAATTAGCAATTGGAACACTAACAATTCTGTCTCCAAGGTTCTCAGCCCATTATTTTGGCATTTCCAGTGCAGGCAGCACAGAAGTGAAATTATCAGCAACGAGTGAACACAAGGCCTTAATTTTCATCAAGACAACAAATGCAGTACATAAATGACACCTACTGAAACTACCTGGTCTGTTGGGCTGGGAAGGCTATTTCCTACCCCACAAATAAAGAATGCCCAGAGCAGTGCACCATACTGTGCCACACTAAATTCTTTTATCTCCTTTTGCATGCATTATTCCATCCATAGATGCCAATATCCTTTGCTATAATTATGAGAACATAAGAACCCAGTAGGTTGATTAAGTTTTTAGCAGGACTAGTGGCATATATATCTCACATATTACAAACAATACATAATAATTCACTTTTATGTCAGAACTTCGTTTCTAACCTCTGGTCCTCAGGCCTAAAGCACTGGCAGGCTAGCCTATAAGGAATTGAGAAATACAAGCCTAGGCTTAAATTTAATAGACCTACATTAAAACTTCCACTGGGAAGTGTTTCCATGTCCACAGATTAAATGAAAGCCTCATAATGACTGGTCTGCTCAGGTAAAAACACAACAAATAAAATCATAAGTGTAAAACAAAAAGAGGGTTGCACAAAGGGATATAAAATGCTGTTCATATGACGAATGACAGATTCAAGGGCCTGATGTTTGATATTTACATGTACTTTCTGTATAGCACCAACTAGACTGCCTCATAATTAAAGTCAACTCCCATGAGGTAGAAAGTAATTGCTCATTTGTAAATGAGGTACTTCTGGATCAAGAAGTGATTAAAATATTTATATTGCACAGCTTGTTAAATTCACTCATATAATCAGATTAATTTACTTTAATTCAGCATGCATCAACATTTACATGTTTTTTCTCAAAAAAATGGTACTTGAAATAAAATAACTTTTTATTCCCTATTTTGCAGCTTAATAATATCAGTGTGTGTGGGGTGGATAGATGGCTACTGCCTCATTAGCATTTGTTATTTACTCCATAAGCATTATGTTGTGTACTGGACATGAAAAATTTATAGGTACTTGTGATGAAATAAATTTCAATCTGGAATCTTTAGAGAATATGGTTTGAATTAATGAAGATTCACTAATAACAAGTATGTATTATTATGTGAGTCCTGAGGATAATATGCCTTTTTTTTCTTCTTTCATCAAATCAAAGAGTTCACATCTGAAGGTTTTGTAAAACCTGATATTCTTCTCTGACCTTTATTTATAAACTAAACTCTCTGTTCTGCTATGATTTCTGTTGCTTTTTCTTCCAAAGTATTTAAGACAATAATTTAACTGGAATACAAATCTAAAAACCTACTTTATGCCTGGAAGTCCTCTCAACACTTTTCTAGACATATAAACTTTATACATATACATATAAATATACTTATGTAAGCATGCAAATAGTGTGCACTGTATTTGTCAGTGTCAGGGCCTGTAAATACATTGTTTGTGATACAAAGTGCCCAGATTCCCAAGGTGGGACTTCCACAAGTGTCATTAAAGTGTCTGACAAAATCTGTAGTAGACATATTTCCTCTGCATGATGAACAGTTCTGCCTGAAGTGGAACTTCAGAGGAGCTTTTACAGCCTGGACAACAAGATGGGTAAAGGCTCAGATTTTAACTAATTGGTACAATATGTCAGGCACGTTGATCCAGCTTTGCTGTAACAACAAGGTAGATACAACCCCTAGTAAAGGTACTGACAGTGACAATACTGAGGAGCCCTACCAGATCTGGGGGCTTTGCATCATTAACTACATTTCAACACTGTGTTCCACATGGACATACATGCAAAAGCAGTGAAAAATATATTTTGGGCAAGCAGAAGGCGCTTTGTATTGTAATGTAGCCTATCCCTGTTCTGTGGAAGAAAGCACTATCAATACATGAATCATGGAAAAGCAGAGTATTTAGTCTGTGGTTATAGGACAAACCAGTATATCAAGGTTTAGACTTCCTGCAGACTCAATAAGCTGATTAAAAAAAATTATAAAGGCTCTGGCTTTAAACTGACAAGATAATATTCAAAGACCTTTACTGGCCATCAGATTATACTGAGACTTAATGCCTCCAGTTAGAAGAAATTATTTTTGCTAATCTCCAAGCTACTATTGTGAAACTATTATAAGAAATAAAAAGTACACTCAGTAAAGATTAAAAAATATACATCTCTAGAATTAAAAAAAAAAAAGTTGTTTTCAAACAAAAGAAGACTCTAGTCTTTTACCTTATTTATCATGTCTATGTTCAATATGATCCATAAAGATGCAATGGTTGACTAAAGATACAACTCTGGAACTGATCAAAACATATCTTTTATGTTTCATTGCATCTATTTTACACCCCAATTTCTCAGAGATTTTATGACACCTTTTTTTGATTAAATTGTATTAAAACCTCATTTATATTTCCTTTTAGCCAGATGTTCATCAATATCTTCACTGAAGCCACATCTGATGATTCCAATGATTGTATTATTACTGGAACCAAACTTCTCACAATGCCAGTGGAACATCTGAATAGGAACCCATATAGGCTAAGCTAATGAAAATGGCATGTCTCTTTCATCTTTTTTATCAGCACAAAATAGTTTTTCAAGGTATGATTATACTTGAAATGCAATACAGTTATGTCAACATAAATTTTTGAGACAAATATTTTGTGCTATATCTTTCTTCAAGTTAAAGAAATCCTGAAGAAAGTGATCATACTAATAAATCATTTTTACTTCAACTTTTGCTTTCAGAAATCTGTTTGCTCTTTTTAGCAGCTTGCCAAAAGATCTGACTCACAAGTCAAAGATTACAACCTGCACAAAACCTGTGATTATGTTTGTCCTTGATTTGCATATCAAATGGTCCGTAAACTGGCTAACCTGCAAACCAAGACTGAGAAGGAGGGCAAGTATACTGGGGATTAATTAGAATGTGAGTGAATGAAAAGTATATAATTGTTTTCCTTCAATCAATAAGTGGAAAGTGATACATGGGAATTTCAAACTCTTGGTTTTACAGACCTTGCCTGCACTTTGGATAAGCAAACCTCTAAGTAACAATAGTTTTGTGAAGTAATTTTAAAGTAAATGTTAAATGAAATCTCTGACTTATAGTATTTATTTACCTTCTCCTTCAACGCAGATGGATGATGTGCAGTGGACAGCTTAGGGCAGGGCATCTTCACTGAGTCTTGTTGCCTTCAGGAAAGGAACAAACTGTGTTCAGTTCTGTCAGACACAGGCTGCCAACAGTGCCTGCCTGCATAAAAGACAATAAAAGAGACACTTCTCCAGTATCAGACTAATTGGTACCTCCTAAGAGGCTTTGCTGTGGTTTGTTAAAAAATAGAAAAAAAAAAAACAGGTTTGAAGAAAGTACTTGCCAAAACAAAAGCCTACCACGTCTCTCTGAGCAGCAAAGGGCCTTTATGGTCACTGTTAGCATTTTCACTTCTAGGCATAGTTCTAAGACCTCTGGTATAAAAATTCAGAAAAAAAAAAGTCCATAAAAATGTTATGAAACCTCAGTGAGGAACAGTTTCTCTCTGGAAAGAATTGTAAGGGAATTTGCATCTACAAAACAGAAACAATAGTAAATAAAGACTTTTTTACATAAAGAAATGTTTTAATATAAAAAAAAAAGAAAGAATTTTTTTTTTTTGCTATGCTTTGTAATAATTGAGGCTGAAGTTAGTTCTCTAAAGATTTAGCCATACTGAGTTTCTTTCCTCTGGAGTTTTGTTTGTTATAGTTAACTGTACCTTTGATCATTAGTTTTGTTACCTCCTACTACTAATCCTTAACGAAAGTAACAGAAGAAATTTGTCCACAGAAGAGCAGCCATAAGCTGATTTCCTCTTTTTCATGTTGCAGGAAAGAGACTAAACAAACTGAAAATCTCCTCATAATTGCCTATGAATAATATTCTTTATAGGAAATAGATATTTTCCTATAAAGCCAAAACATGAAGTTCTTCTAAGTATAATTCTTAATCCTTGTGCAACTTCTAGGACAAAATCTCACACAAAATCTCACGCAAACATGGCTTTTGCAATTATTTATAGTATCTGCATTGCTCTGGTCAGGAAACAGGATTTTCACAGAATCATGGAACTACAGAAAATTCAGACTGGAAGGGAGTTTGTGAGCTCCTGCTCATAGTAGGGCCAGCTCTGAGTTCAGACCTGGTTGTTCAGTGCTTTGTTCCCATAGATATTGAAAACTTCCAAAACTGGAGCCTCTTTGGGCAGCCTGACCCACAGCTGACCTGTCCTTAAGGTGAAGAAGTTTCCCTTTGTATCCAACATGGAGGTCTCTTGGCCCAGTTTGTGGCCATTGTCCCTCTTCCTCCCAGTGCAAAGTTGAGAAAGGTCAGGTTCCATCTCCTTGATAACATCCCTGAAAGGGTTTGGGAGGGCTGCTCTTAAAGCCATCCTTGCTTCAGGTCTTGTCTCTCAGCATGAACACACAGAGCAAATTCTCCATCTCCACCCTGAGGATCCTCTCCCAAATACACTCTAATTTGTTGATGATTTTCTTCTTATCAGGGGACAAAAATTGGACGAAGTGTTGTGGATTTGGCCTAATGAGTGGAGGATAAAGATACCTGTATCTCCTGGCCATGGTCCTGTTTATACAGACCAGAGAGCTGTTGGCCCCCTTTGCTGGCTTAGGTTCATCTCACTGCTCACCACAGATTTCACAGAGCTGCTCCCAGCCTGTCTCTTTACAACCTGTTGCCAATACAGGAACTCTTCTGCCCCAGGACTAGTACTTCATGCTTGTCCTTGTTCAAATTCACAAGATTCCTGTAAATCCATACCTCTAGCTTGTCCACGCCTCTTTGGATGTGTCCTTACCCCCAAGCACATGCACTTGTCTCCGAGTTTGGTTTTATTTGTAGATAAATTTTGTTGAGTGTGCACTCCAATGCCTCCTCCAATTCACCGATAATATCAGGCACAGCCGGGCAAGGGAGGGGATTGTCCTGCTTTGCATTGCACTGGGACAGCCTCACCTCGAGTGCAGGGGGCAGCTTGGGTGCCCCAATATAAAAAAGTTACAAAGCTGTTAGTCAGCATCTAAGGTAGGGCTACGAACACGGTGAAGGGTCTGGATGGGAACCTGTATGAGAGGCAGCTGAGGTCACTTGTTCTGTTCAGCCTGGAGAAGAGGAGACTGAGGGGAGACCTCATTGCAGTTACAACTTCCTGGTGAGGGGAAGAGAAGGGGCAGACACTGATCTCTTCTCTGTGGTAACCAGTGACATGACCCAAGGCAACAGCCTGAAATGTCAGGTACATTTTGGTTAGATATTAGGACAAGTTTCTTTATCATGAGGGTGTTTGGGCACTGGAACAGGCTCCCCAAGGAAGTGGTGACAGACCCAAGCCTGAAAGAGTTAAGAAGTGTTTGGAAAGTAGCCTTGGGCACAGAGTGTGACTTTTGGGGTCATCCTGCGCAAGAGTAGGGTTTGATGACCCTTCAGGGTCCTTCCAGCTCAGGCTATCCTATGATTCTATGAGTGATTTTATTATTTTTGCCACTACTCCTGTTGTTACAATTAGATGTAGATTCAAATTAAGCTGCTAGAGTCCACATAACCTTTATGTTACAGTCGAGGGTTTTCAAATTATAAGCACAGAATTTCTTGTCTCATTTTTATGTGAAGTTATGTTTGACATAAGTAGTCAAAAGACTGCAGCTCCATTTTTTTTTTTTTTCAGCAGCCTCTGTTTATGTAGAGGCAATTATAAATATATTAAGCATCTGCTCATTTATACATTTATTAGTTAATAGGAATAACTTTTTAATATGATTTTTTTTCTCAAATTTTCCACTGAGGCTACCATATCAATGAAAATAGAATTTTTGTGATAGAGAGATTCCATTCCTTTCTTTCCAAGGATGTGACAGAGCCAAGGAATTCTAAATTTTGGTGTAGGCTTCAACTGTCAGTGATAAATACTAATTTCTCACACCTGCTTTAACAATATCTTTTTTTTTAATGAAATTTCCTGTTTGGTGTCTTCTTTTTCTACCCATGGAGTATTTAGCACCGATCCAGATAAAACATATGGATGCACTTTTTCCTTTACATTTCTTTTTTCCCCCAAGGCTGTATTCCAGGTGTATACATGCGCATATCTCAACAGTGATAGACACATAACTAGAGATTAATCTTGCACCTCAACTCGCTGAACAACTCCAGTTCATCAATGAGCTGGAAATAGTATTATGCTCCTAATGGAGAAAAGCCTGTTTTTTATTAATTAATTCATTAGTGAAAACTGAATACTTGGAGAGAAGTCGGTTCCTATAGACACAGATTGTTGATCTCAGAAGGAAAAATTATATTTAACAGTAGGAAGACAAAATGGTTGATTTCTGTTGGAGGTACTGGTTTTTGTACATTTTTTATCACTGTACTTAATGAAAACTATATCAAACTTAATCTGGAGTTCAGAAAGAAAATCCATGCAGACACACAAACATGCAAAAGAAAAATAAAAACCTTGGAGTAAGTTAAAAATTATAAAGTTTCCCAGTAGTAACAAGATTTTTTTTGGAAAGAGCTCTTCAGATTTCTCTAGGGTCTTCTAGTTTCCAAAGACACACACAATATTTTCTCATTATTAGCTCTTCAGTACAGAGGCAAGAAGTATCATGTTCTTTACAGTCACATAAAATTGGTATTTTGAGCAAATAATTTAGATCAGTAGAATGAAGGAAAGAAGGATGGAGAGCTTAAGTGATACACAACTATCAGAGTGAAAGGGCTACGAACCTATCTTTCAGGATTCTAAAAAAATAATGCTTGTGAAAACTGATTTAAGGAGGGAAGGAGGAATGAAGAATAAGAAAAACAGAAGGCTTGAACATATGTGTTCCTGCATTACACCTGGTCATGCTTAATCTACATTGTTTCACATTCATCAAAGCAAGACAAGCAGGTGCAAACTGGAGAATTATTTGGTCATCTTGTTGATTCAGTCAAATCATCAGTTTTACAAGAAGTAAACAAAATATAAAACTCTACCACTGGCAAAGCAGTATATTTTTCATTTGAATTCCCAAATGTGGACAAGAGATGTCATCTCAACTGTTCTTTCCCTGCTTTAGTTTTCAAAAATACAGACTTTTAGTGCCATAAATGGAGGAGTACATTTTTCAAAACATTTTCTTAAAACACTGCTGCCCTCTTCAATTATTATTATTAAGTGGGACTTTCAAAAGACTCCAGAGAAGTTAGAACAACAGCTCCAGAGAGGTTATACTCTCTGGAGTAAACAGATACTTTTAGTAAAGTAATACTAAAGCAATACTTTTAGTCTATATCTTCATCTCTTTTAACCCTTTCTATATTAAAGTGGGGTTATGATTGAATATATTGTTATGGGAAATCCCTTAAACCATATTGTTAAGAGTGACTCATTCTCACTGAATTCTGAGTTCTGAAAAATCATATTTTTCTGTCTTGCAGGCATTTATTGTCTTCCATCCTTTACTTTGATTTCTCCATCCATAAAAGGAAGATAATGATAGGTAGCTGCTGTGTATCTCACTGGCATGCAGAGGAGACTTTTAATTGCATTTAGATTACTTAATATTTGAAAATGGTGATGAAACTACCATTGGCATTAGTGACTGGAATATACGTAGAAACTGTATTTCTTGGGGTTTGAGAAGCCGTTGTGAAGCATTCCAACCTGTCCTCTGTTTTAGCCTGTCTTATCTACTTTTTGAAACCTCACAAAGTAATCTGATTTATTATTTAGCTGTCGTGGTATTTCTCCCAAATTTCTGAAATTATAATTTCTTCAATAAGTCAAGTTAATTATATCTTGATGATAAGAAAAATTCTTTGTATTTATAAATACTTCGTAAACACAGTGACAGTTTACTATGAGATTAATATTGTGTTTCCTCTAACCTTGTCTATTTCCATCTCTCCTGTTTCTGTCATCTTAGGAAGAATTCCTTGTAAATATCTTTATTAAAAATGTTGACATAGTAATTCTAAGGCGGACGACTAATAAAAAAATATTATTTCTCTTTTCTTAAAAATGGACTTAAATGATATTTGTCATATCTGCAAACTAAGTCATTTTGGCTCAAATACCATATTTGAATAGATAAAACACCAAGATCAGCTATTTCCCCTCTCCTAGCAGGATTTTCCTGCCTGTATTAAATTTGGTATTTGCTGGGGACGGGAGACCAGGTTGACTCAAAAGATATAATACTTACCCTTATTGAATTTCATCATGTTACTTTGAGGCCATATCCTCACTTGTGAAATCCTCTTTTAATTCAAAACTTATCCTTCCCAAGCACTTGGATTTTCCCTACTACATAAGAAAATTCTTTATTCTATTACTATAGCTTTTAACACAAATTCTGTGTAGTTCCAGGTCCAAAACATATCTCCAAGGGTTCACACAGTAAATTCTCTCAGTTTTAGAAGAAGTTTCCACTGAAATATAGGGAAGTTTTGCTGGAGAGCAGAGACTTGTAAAAGCCAAGAAAACACTGGATGGATACCCTTAATAGGGATAGATAGATAGATAGATAGATAGATAGATAGATAGATAGATAGATAGATAGATAGATAGATAGATAGATGATAGA
>VZUI01037820.1:0-24779 GCA_013401135.1 Cettia cetti | reverse complement strand
TTCACAGAAAGGAATCTGAAAAGCATGATAACAGTTCTGTAAACATTACTTTGTTTACATGAAATTTCTGACTCCAAGGCTGAAGGCTGGAAAACAAGGCGACATTGATGATTTATAAACTCTTCAGAGGGCCAAATGCTTGTGTCTCCCTTAAGATAAGGTAAATTGCTCATAGAACACTATTAACAGTATTTACAAGTTCTCCACTAACTATATGGGAAGGTATGAAAAAAATTGCCTGTGCTTGAAGCAATTAAAGCCAAAGCAAAAAAAAATCCTACTCAGGATGTCTAACTTTTAGGCATATAAATTTAGATAAGACAAATTTTGCCTATGAGTTATTTCCCACTAGACTTTTCTCTGCCCATTATCTTGTAATTTCTTTTATATGATTTCCATATCATGTGGTTCCTATTTTTACTTAGTTCTCCTAATTTTATATCACTGACCTCACGTACATCAACACTCACATTATATTAACAGTGTGAATGTTTAATTTTCTTTCAATGTACTCAAATTTTAAAGGTTAATTCATTACAATTCTTTTGGCTACATGCATAAAAGGTTTAATGAAACACAATTTATTTCAGAGTAGTATTATTTCAGTGATATTTATTTGTTTTCAGAAATTGAGTTATAACAGAAACAAAACTTTTAAAAATGTCAATATCTATTAAATTTTTTTTAAAAAATTCCACAAAGGATTTAAAGTATTCATTTAGTCAGTATATTCTATAGATATTTGGGGAAATAACCGTAAACTGGGTACACACTTGCCTTTTCTAAGATTATAGATTTGAGTTCAGTATAAGAGTAGAAAATACTAAAGACAAAACATGCAGTCACCTGAAATTATTGTAAAAACACTCCATGGAGTATAAAATAGGTTTACAAATGAGTTGTTAAAGGATTTTTGTTGAAGGCCAGGGTTACAAGAAAATAAACTCAAATGGTGCATTTTATTATTTCATACCCATTACCACCTCATGGGTAGATGGTACCCTTACAGATTGATTAATTTTCCATATACTCCTATATTTTTATATTGATCTTCACCTTATTTGTGTTCCTTTGCCTTTCATGGATTGTTTACCACAGAAAGTTTGACAGACCATTTTTAGTGCTACTCCTGTGTTCAGTGTAGAACTTCTCTATGACAAACATTTCATTCTGGTTTAATGAGTCAAGGGAAGTCTAATCTGGAGAATGAAATCGCAGCCCTTTTCAGAACCATTCATCTAAAGTCTTAGACATTTTAGACACAGTCAGCCAGCTTCTACAACATTAGATTGGTTTCCATATATTTTTTCTATTTCTTTGCAAACCTCCTGCCCTCCAGGAATATTTTTAATTCTCAGTAAATATTGCATCTCATTTAATAAATATTTGCTCTATTGCACCGAAAAAAGTGAAGACTTTAACCCCAAAGGAATAGAACCCTTGACAGTCTAGAAGTAGGATGCCATTCAAACTGAAGGTACAGGAGGAAATGCAATTGGAGGAAATAACTTTACTGGAGATAATATTTCTTGCTTCTCTACTACCACAAGTCAACCTTAATAGCATTTTAACATGAAACAATCATACGAGCCTCTGCGAAACTGGGATAAGAGCTCAGCCTAACTAAAACAAATATTAGCATGAAGAAAAATTAAATTGCTACTCTCAAGACTGTCAAGTGCAAGTTTCTTCAACAATAAAGATTACATTCCTGTCTTCTCAATAAACTCCCTTTTGTACCACAGGAAGATTTCCACTGGAGTTTGCCTAGATTTATTGTGAAACTACGTTCATGCAAAATTATTATAAAAATGACAGCTTTCAGGTGCCTTTAATGTAAAAATATCCAACAAGTATTTAATGCATGAACTGTCCAACATTTTTCCAGGTGTTCAGATGATGTTTCTGTGCTTGAAATCAAAGATGTATTTTTATTTAAAGATATTCCACAGTTAGTACCTGAGATACATTGATATTTTCTGTCAGTTTTTGAATGTTTCATGACCACCTACTAATTAGGGAACTAAATGGAGAATTTAGAGCATCCTATATCTCAAATGACCTTGTGTGAAAGGTTGGAAAAGCAACAAAACACAAGCGTGAGATCAAATTATTGGCATTTTCTCTGACATGTTAGCAGTGATGAGGAAAGCAGATGGAAAAAACATATTCTATATTGATCCCTTTCTCATTCCTGCATACTCTTTAATTAGATTTAGATTGTAAATAATGCTATTGTATCTTGTGGCAGTATGCATGAAATGATGGCCTGAACTGTATCATGTATATTTTGACATATGAGTCAAACTGAGTGCTTGGGAATTTCATGCTTTAGAAACATGCTTTTCGTGACATTGCAATTTTTTTAAAAAATTAGCATTTAAAAAAATACAATGCATAATGAGGGAGTATACTAACCCATCTTTTAAGGAAAGGGAGTAAAGAAAGATATATAAGGATGTGCTGTTAAAGTTCACATTCCAAGCATGCAGGCAATGAAAATTAACCAGGACACCAATAGGTCAGGATTTCTATCCTTTTGTTATGCCATGGCTGTCACTGTAGCTGCATCAGCATCTGTCAAGCCAATATCATGCAAACAAGCAAACATGCCCCTCCATTTTACACACACAGTGGTGCCTCGCAAAATTATCCTTCACAAAGCTGATAGGAGTCCATCATAGTTTTTCAGCTTAGATCTGTTGTCATACAGGGACTGCTCTCTGATTGTAAAACAAGCTCTCTCCTAGAGCATACCACATGAAAAGCCTGATCACAGGCTCCTGTGTAGTGCCAGAAGAGCAGTAGCCCTGAGCAGTTGAGCAGTCTGGATAATTCTCCTGCACACTTTGAATTCTGGAGGGGCTTATTAGCAAAAGATATGTGTTATAAGACTGCAATTACACTGCATTGGGTGTTAGGTTAGTTTCTGGCACACAAGTGATCCTAGCTATCAGTTACTAAGTCTGGATTCAGAAGTTTGGTGCAGAGAGACGAGAATTTCACACAGGAACAAACCTATATTGGTTCACTTCACATTTTTGTGCTCTGTTAACCTCAAAAGATCATGTCAATGATGTTCAAAATAAATACAAGGAAATATATACCTAAAATTAAATATAAGGTTGAATGTAATTAAAGTTACTGATGTGGATTTCCCACTCTGTTAGGTAGTGGTGCAGAGTAGCAATGAGGGGCACTCTTCTTAGTGGTGGCAAACAGGACAAGAGGCAAATTGAACAATATAATATTCCATTAAAAAAAAAACAATTTCAGTTTTATTTTTACTTTTTACTGGTAGGATCATCAAACACTGGAATAAATTGCTGAGAGAGGTTGTGAACATCGTTCAAAGCACTCAGACCTGATTGATCAATCTCCACCAGTAGTTGTAGTTGACAATCTCCACCAGTCCTTGCCAAGCTCCAGTATTTTGCCAAAAGACATTCATTTTAGTGAACAAGTCTGTTGATTTTTAAGATACAATAATATTTATATTCCCTTTGAAGAGAATTGCATGGATATGCTGATGCCAGATCTTCCAAGTATTTTCTACTAGAAGATCAAAACTGGGTATTTAATTCTCTTAAAAGTGGGTTACACTCCCCCATGATAAGACAGATCAAAAAACTCAGCATGCCACACATATAGGTTACAAAGATTCCTGTTCAAGTCCGTCTAGTAAAAAAGCAGTTTCTTGAGATTTACGAAATCCACTTTTTTTTTAATTTAATTTAAAATGCTATTCATTGCACTCCATTTCACATGCTATGCAATTTACTTCTCTGTTCCTTCCTCCCAAAGCACCACCAAATCTAAGTTTTATGAAGGATTTTGGAGGAGGTGAGGAGATGTAGGAGAAGATTGAAAGAGGTTCATTCCTCTTAAGGACTACGTATTGCCAGTGACTTCTCAGCATATGGATACAGCAATGAGCAGCAGTGCTCAGTCTTAAAATAAACTCAATGAGATGGTCTGAATGGAATAGTCTTAACAGAGTGGCTCCTCATCTCCAGTAAACACAGGCCCCTGAGAAGTCATGGATTGCAGATGTGTATTTGTAAGTGCCCTACAGTTCTCCATTGCCTGCAATGTACTGTCAAAGTACTCCTAAAGCCTCACATGGAGCTGCCTGCATAGGGGGCCAGCCATAAATACAATGTCAAAGGCATTTGCTTTTCCTTCTTTAATCCAATGAAAATACAATTGTCCCAGAGACAGGAGATGAAAGAGACTTGGGAAAAGGGACCTATTCTCAGTCCTACAGGAGATTGTCAAGAAGGGTGTCTTGTTAGGCTCTATTGGCTTCACTAATTTACTTATTTCCTAATTTCCTCCAGCCCTCTTCATTTTTGTTAAGAAACAGTACTGTACCTTTTTTACATTTATGTCTGTAGTTCAAAAATTAAATTTTTTAAAGTGACTTAAGTGGTTTTGAGAATCACTGGAATTTTAGTTTGTGTTTTTTGGTTGTTTTGAGGGGTTTGTTTGGTTGGCTTTGGATGTTTTGTTTTAAAGACAGTTGCTATTAAAATATGTTGGATTAGAGACTAAATCCCTTGTATTGCAATTAATGAAGAAAGAGGTTAGTGTTAAAAAAACCCCAAACAATTACAAGGAAAAAAGAAAACTGGCTGTTGGGGCCTCAGTGAGGAGGATCAGGGCTGCACTATGCCAGCTCCACCCAGCTGAGCTTGGTCAGGATGGAAACACCTCTGGTAAAACAGATTTAAGAAAGGTGAAAATACTGCACAGCAGTGAAAAGTCAGGTAAAGAACTGAGAGAAACAGCCCTGCAGACACCCAGATAATGAAGAAGGAGAAGGGGAGTTGCTGCAGGTGCCAGAGATACAATTCACCTACAGCCTGTAGAGGAGACCATGGTGAGGCAGGTATTTCCCAGAATCCCTTGGAGAGACCCTGCTGGAGTAGATATTCACACTGTAGCCTGTGGGAGATGACACATGGGATGGTGTGGGTGGATATCCTGGTTTAGGCCAAGACAGTGAATTTTTCCACCGTAGCTGTGAGGGAGTGGAGGCTGAACCCATGTGGGTGTGTGGGGGTTGTTATTCTCTACCACTCACTTTGCTGGGGAGCAAAAGTAAGGGATTCTCACTTCTGAGGGAAGTGTGACTGGTACTTTTGAAGAAAAAGGTGGCCTGTGGAGAGTCTGCTGCCACTTCATTCATTGTCTCAGGGGTCATGCGGTGATGGGTTGGTCAGTGAGCATCTTTTGCATGTAAATCACCCTCTTTTTGTATACTTTTCTTATTAGTATTGTTGTTTCTGTTCCTAATTGTTTTCTTGTCTAGATTTTTTTTTTTTTTTCCTAGATGTTTCTGGTAAATGTTCTTATTGCAACTCAGGACCTCTCTTTTGTCTCTCTCACCAGAGGGGCTGGGGGAAGGGGAGAAGCTTGTGGATTTTGTTGCAGTGGGAGAAATTAATTAGGGAATACCATTCCTAAACTGCCACAGTGGTCTGGAGGAACTGCGGCATGTGGGAGACCCACACAGAGCTGGATTTCCCTTGAGGACTGTACTCCACTGGAGGTAACTGTGCTGAAGCAAGGAAAAGTCTCAGGAGGCAAGAACAGCAAAGAGGCTGTTATGGACTCATCACTGTTCTCCCACCACACATCCTCCCTGTGCCTCTTGAGGACAGGAGAAGGAGTTTGGAATGAAGTAGTGAAGTCAAACTTTGGGAAAAAGAGGAGAGAGAAGGTGATCTTTAAATATTGTCTCCTTTTTTTTGTCAATACCTTGGACTAATTCTCTCAAGTTCAATCTGGGTTTTTTGTTAAGATGAATTGGTAGATTTTCTCCCTGTGTCCGTACCATTTTGTCCCCTTGTCCTGTTGAAGAGCAGGAGTGAGAGCAAGAAGGCTGTGTAGGTATCTGGCTGCAGGTCAAGGTTAATCCACCATAGGTACGAAATCCAAATAAAGTTACCTTGAATACCAGGAGCAGCAATATTTTTGAATACATTGTAAACATGTAGATAGATTCTTTGAAGAGTCTGTAGCCTATGAATATATGCATAGTATGTGCAGTACAGGAAGAATCTCACTAAAAGTATCCAACTTTTGCTAACAGTACCATAGAAGATGTGAAGACAAAGTTTCTCTTGTAAAGATCAGTGTCTCCAAAAGGCCAGAACAACCCTCACATACAGAAGACTAAGTATTTCTCCCTCTAAAACCTAAGCTCTACAGACAATCTTTAATTTTTTTTACCCATAGCTCCTGTCATAGTTGCTGTCATAGCTCCTGAGTGCAACATCTGAGAGCAAGAAAGACAGTAAGCTCAAACCACACACAGTGTTCTTCACTATATATATATATACATGCATTTACATAATATATTTAAGATAAAATTATTAATAAAAGGGTAAAGATAAAGTTTTCCTTTACCTGTGACAAGATTATCCCACAGTTTTTTCCTTTTTATTTCTCTATTTTCACACAATTTTAACCCAAGAAAGAGGTTGTAGTCAGGAAAGGGTTTTTGGTCTTTCTGTTAATTTGACACATATTTAATATCTTACCAGATTTTCAAGTAGCAAAAGGATCAAGGTGTCTCATTACATAAGGGCATTTTGATGTTCTCAAATGGTGCTGCAAGGTGTAGCATTTCAATACTTGTACACTTTTAACTCACATTTATTTAAGCCCTGCTAATGGAATTAGAGAGTTATGATGTTTCCTGGCAGTAGGTATATTGTCCTGTAGATTTTTGCAGAACTTCCATTATCATTAAAGGGAGTTACACACTAGAGTACCAATGTCTATTAATACGAATAGCATCTTACACAAACAGTCTTCTAAACAGCAATTTGGGTGTCCTAAAGCTCTCTAGTCATTCAGGAGAAATGACTCTGATGTCAACACTTTAACAGCAAAGAAACATCCATTCCTCTATAAGCACTCACAAGAGACTCTCAAGCAAGACCTTTTTTTTGTTTTAGTTAGTGGAAATGTCTTCTATTCTTGAGCCTATTAACTTGTAACAATAGAAATAATAGGAGCTGAGACAGGTGTAGAAAGTTTAATTCTCTTCTTTCTTGTGAGCTTCAAATTTAAAAAGGGAGTTCAAAATTCATGATAAAAAGGTTATTAAAATTCATGAATGCCGGTATAATATAATTTTGATCTGCACAGTTTTTCAGGGATTGTTGTCAGTTTCTATTCCACTGTTAACCATCATTAACAGCAAATATGACAGATACACTAATGAAATCGATTTGGTCATGTTATCAATTTAATTCAAAAACGTAACCCCATTTTATTACCGTGTAAGTTATAAAGGCTTATAGGCTAATGTCATCTTGTCACTGTAAGAGTTCTCTGCTGGACTTGTTAATAAATAAATGTATGTTTATTTTATTTTTTTAATATTTTGAATTAATTACTTCTGTACAGCAGTAATGCTGGTTTAGCTCATGGTAGGACTGAAATATTGGTCAATGCACTCTTAGAAAGGGAAACCTTTCAGTGAAATGAATATAGCAATAGAGTATTGCCTTGGGAACTTGTTACAGCTGGGCAATAGATCACTGTGCAGCAATATTCCCTGCAGCTGACTCATTGTCTAAGAAATTAATACATACCTCACGCCCCTATGAGAGGTGTGCCTCGTTGTGAGGAAGTTTTTAATGGTACAGTGAAAGCAGGACTGTCCTCAAACACATACCTCTCTCATTAATAACATTAGAAGGCTTAGGAAGATACTCCTCCTTGTAGATGGCAATATTTCTTTTGAGCATCGATTATCTGGTGAAGCCACTTTATAGCTTTTATATTGTGTTTAGAAAAATAGCAGACAAAGTTAGCTATCATTATGACAGGTGTCACCAGATGGCATCATTAGACACAGACTTCTGAATTATTTCACCAAGTGACTAAATGTTAAAACTTGGGAAACTTCTCAATTATTAATACTACCTTAGGCATTATCTTAAAAAATGAAAAGAATGGCAATATTTTTACTTCTGGTTCAAGTTTGTACTTCAGGAAGAACTGGTTTTGGAGCATGGAAGAATACTGTCGGATGTAAATAGGTGTTTTACAAGCTGATTGTCCTGTTTCCAGACCAAGACATCTTTATAAATAAGTAGAAAGTCAGCAAGATTTACTGTGCCTCTATCTAGACTTCATAGTTCTAATTCTTCACAAGACAGAAAAAGAATGATAAAAGACTTCTGAAAAAGCAAAATTTTCTTTTTTTCACTAGAGAGAGATACTGAAGAAATCTTTCTTTCCTGTTCATCTCAGAAAGCTATTCAAATTGCAGTTCATATTATATTATTCATGTTATGCAGCCTATACAAAATCCCCTCAAGAGTAGCAAACCTGAGGGCCAATTACCACCTGGCATACAAGTGCTAGGCATTATCATCAGCTGGATTTTCAGCTGGTACTGCACCACACACTGCCAAATCCACACCAGTAGCCAAATCAGGAAGACCAATCTTGAAATAATTCCTTTAGGACTGCTGGTAACCATTGCAGTGGGTATGTCTGCACAGCACTACAGGGTGCAACCAATGGGAGAAAAAGGAGAGGAGAAGAAGCTTGCTGAATTTGTCAACCTGCCTATCTAAATAAGACAAAGTGGCCTTGCCATGGAGTAAGTGACAAAGGTTTCTTCCAGTAAGATTTTGTTAATTCACGAAGAACAAGTAGTGAAATACAGGAAGCACTAACCTGATATGTACAAATAAATGCAAATATATCACACTAACTTTTCCCTCCAACTTGCTGTATTTATCTTTTTGTTTAGACAGCTTTCATGTGTTCCTGGTTTGGAAGAAGTTCTACAGCAACACATGTAGGTTCCTGGAAGAGCCTCAGTTTCAAGACCAAGGTGCGGCCATTTGCTCTTTTTAAGAACTGTGTCATTTTCGGGGCAGTTAGTTTCCTGTGCACACTGAGGTCATTGTTATTTACTTAGCTAGAATTTCTGCTTCTCCATGGCTCACCCTCATTTGATTTGTCTTGCATGAGCTTAAAGTTACATTATCACTCTCATGTTGCTCTCTTCAATACTCTGAGAAGAAACAAATCTGGCTGTGGAGAAAACTGAATGCTGCATGGCTTCATTGAGGCAGAAACTGTAAATTGTGTCAAATTAAACATAATTATTTTCGAGCACCAAAATACTTTTTTGTTTTCTAATAGCACGTCATTTGGGCTTATACATTTTAAAGTTGCAGTCCATGTTGAATTTCTGCTGTGGAGGCTGCTTAAATACATTTTTGTAGAAGAGAATGGAGAGTGTAGACAGAAGGAGCCACATTAATTTTCATGTATCCATGTAGAGATTGTCTGCATATAAAGGAATAAATACATGACCTTTGCACTTGCTTTAGTTGTTGTGATGGGAAGGCCCTGTTTACTGCCACTGGGGCTCTGTGAGCTGTTTTGTGCAATGTGTTTTTACATTAACAGCCAGGCTGTTAATGTACAAACACATTAACAAACACATCAGGCTTCTACTACTCAATTTTGTTAGCACCCTGACAACTCAATAAAAAATTCTGGTTGACAGCTGATGTCAACCTTTCCTGTCAATAGAGCCCCTGCCTGGGGTGGGTGACATGTATTGTTATGCCTGCGTGAGAACCCATGCTAAAGTACCTGTCTCCCTTCTTGGGTACATAGAAATGTATACATCAGCTTCTGCCAGTGCAGTGAAGGAAGACAGACATTTGCTCACAGGTGTTTTGAGGTAGTGCTCAAGCTCCTTAGATAATATAAACTGCTCTCTGTACATGCTAATATTGTTTCCATCTGTTATGTCAGGCCCTATACCCTTATCATAAATAGCTTTGGAGTTTCTACTCCTAAACAAAGATCTTTGCAGAAATTTTCTTTTTTCATTCTAGACTTTGGTATGGGGTTTGTTCGTTTGTTTCTTTCTTTCTTTTTACATTAACAGTCCTTATGTGTTTGGGGTTTTTTACTGTAGCTGTTCTTTTCATGCTATTTATTAATATTTTTAGAAAAATTGGGGTTTGATTTTATGCTAATCAACTTTGTTCATTTGCACAGGACTTTTTGCATCACTGCAGCACAATATAGTGTTTCAATGTCACTTTCTCTAGCCTGATATTGCCAACATCAAACCTAGAAAATTGTGGGCATAGTCTGTCCAAGCCAGATGTGGCAGACATCAGTGCCATGAGCATATTGTGTTTTGTGACTACAGATATATATTGTAAGGGTCCTTCAATGGTTTCCTGGAGCTCTGCAAAGGCATAACTAACATAAGATTACCATATGAAACCAGTGACCTGACCTAGCCACCGAGTAGCTTGAAACCAACATTAGTATCTATTTCAAGAGCAGAAGTTCTTTTTCATATATGTTCAAAAATTTGACATAGTCAAAGCTGCAATTACTTTGATGGTGCAAGAGATGATAAGTTGACACTCCCAGTTTTCAGTTTTCCATTTTCTGCTAATATTTTGTGATCCATTTTGTCTCTGCATATCATCATATGCCTCCCATATCTTCACTAATCTGTGTAATTTACTGATATTAACAAAGTATGCAATTCATATTTCATTCATAGTCAAAAGCAATACAGGAACTTGTGTCTATCCTCCCACAGAATGGCTCTTTATTAGTCACTATCTGTTCTGGCTTATTGTCATTTCCTCTTTTTAGTTTAGTTTCCATTTTTTAGGGTTTTTTTTAATCAGTAACAGAATTACCTTTCATATATTACCCATGGGTCTCTAAGTTTAATGGGATTTATACCTCAAAAGAAGAAAACCACATTATCAGTAAAATTCTCATCTCTGCAGTTAAAATAATGTTTCCTTTCTTATTTCCCTGTTTCAAATAATACTCCTTTTGACTCCCTTAGCTTGTACTGAATACTAAAAAGCACTTATTAAACACTAAATACTCTGAAATGAAAAAAAAATTCTCAGGTCTTGGTTGTTTTTTTTCTTCAGTTTCTTTCTTTACCTTCTTTCTTTTCTCAAAACCCAGTCTGAAAGCAGAAGTAGAATATTGTGATTTCTGTCCATCTTTATTTGCTTAATCTCAATGTGAGTGATTCATTACTTCAATGTAGGTTCAATTCTGTGATGTCAGGAAAAAATAGTCAAACCATTCCTGTCTTTGTTACTCATGTGATTATTGGTATACATCAGGCAAAGAAAGAAATGCCTTCTTACATATTTTTTTATTGGAAAAATACTGTGTATATGTAGGTTTATGTAATGAAAGAGCTAGTTCTGGGTATGGTTTTCTCCCCTGACTAAGTATAATAAATATTTCCATTTTGATTTGGGTTTGGGGGTTTTTTTGTGTGTGTGTGCTTGTTTGCTGTTTTTTGTGTTTTGTTGTGGTGGTTTGTTTTGTTTTAATTTTGTTTGGTTTTTGGGGTTGGGAGGCAGATGTTTGGTTTCTTTTGATTTTGGGGTTTTTTGGCTCCTTGCACTATATCCACTGCTGGCTTGTTCATTTTTTCTTTCCAGTAGTTAGGTCATTTGCCCAGAAATTCAGTGCTATGTTTTTTCCGTCAACCAATCATTTAACACCTTCTAGTTCAGCCGTTCCTCACAGCTATAGAAGCTTTTCAGACACAGTGTTGAATACTTTATTTTCTTCTGGAAATTAATTAGTAATCAGGATTGTGATGAGTAGGCTATATGAGATAGTAACTGCCTGGGTTAAAGATTTATGCAACAGCCCATGGGTACAATTTCAATAAACAAGTCAGTGATTGAGAATACCACATAAAACCTGAGCTGCTGTTAACAAAAAAAAGAATTGGCAAAAATAAGAAAAAAAGAAAAAGCTAAAAGCATAATTATGAAATTGGTGAATGATGTGTCACATTGATTGCTATAGTGTGCTAATGTTTGCTCCATTTGATACCTGAGATATTAAAAGCAGTACTTAAATGTGTCCTTGCCTGGGATAACAGAAAGCTACACAGAAGCTTTTTCCAAAAAATTTTAAAAGGTTAACGGTATTTCTGGAGGTGGATTTTGTTAGCCTATTATGTGTTTTTATGTATTATCCTGTTCTTTTTCAAGTGTGTTTTGAAAATGTTACTTGTGTGCAATCTGAGAAATGATGGATGTTTAATAGCATTCAAATAAGACATTACCCTCTGTGTTTCAAATTCTGCTTTGGAAGAGGCACATAAAATACTTTCAGAAACAAACAATTTTTTTTTTTATGTAACTTAGTTTTGTAAAATTAAAGTTCACAATATTCTGAAAACATATTGTTCCTGAGAAGGAAACATTTCACCACTGCTCTTAGAGTAGTAATTCACAGTGACAAAGGCAGCCAGTATATTTTGTTTGCTTAAAACTGTACATTCTGGGGGAGGACGGAAAAGCACAAAACACTTTTTAGGTGCCTTGAAGTGTCTGTTATACACAAGAGACTTAGAAAGGAGAATGCACCTCTGAAAAGTAATCAGAATATTTTTTCTTTGATATTTCTTAACTAGAGTGGACCTTATAACCATGTACATTTACCCTTTTTTGAGTATTTAAAGTAATTAGAAAAAAAAGACATAAGGTTGCATATTCAGAACTGATTGGACTGTGTGATTTTAGATGTAAATATTTCAGATGTCCATTCTTAGATTCTCTTGTTCTTAGAAGATCCATTTTCCAGAAAATAAATGACCTCAATATGATCCGTAACTGAGCACACCAAAATGAAGGTACCCAAGACATGAAAATGGAAGGGTAAAACTCCAAAACATAGTACATGTCATCAATTTCCAATTCCATCTTCCTCTCTGTGCTCCTACCGTATCGTCTGGTGAAATTCCTTTGGTGATGTCATGCTCAGGGAACAAGGCTCACTTATAAAAGGATTTTCTTTATTTTTTCATAATTTAGCTGAACCAACACAAAACTGAGTACTGTAAAGCAACAAAAATGATGTAACATCTTTCATTTTTTCAGTGTTTACTAAATAAGGCTACGAAGCTCCCTTTAAAATAAATCAAAACAGAGAGTTGGTAGAGTGAGGGATCTGGCTCTTGAGGTCTACATGTACAGTAATTGTATTTACCATCATTTATTGCATGACATTTTAAACCTGACATTGGTCATTTATAGTGCAGTCAGTCCATAACACTTTACAAGTGGCTGGGCTTTAATTGCTACTTTGATACTGGTCAAAATCGTATGATTAAATAAGAATTTTGTATATATTTATTTTACTTGAAAACAAAATTATCCATAGTTCATATTTTCCTGCAACCTCTGCATTATATAAGCCTCAGTGTTTGAGTAGGCTTTAAAAAAAATTATTTGATCAGCTTTTCATTTTTGTACCTTTCATCTATGGTCACTTGAATAATCTCTATATATTTTTCTTTAGTAGAATAGAACTAGCATAACACTAAAAGTTAATTGGAGTATTAGGTAGTATAATTGAAACCATAATACATTTGCCAGGAAGAAATTAGGCTCCCTTGTTGATTGTATCATACCAATATGTACCAAACTTATATGCCAAAAGGTACAGTAAAAGGAACAAGGTTTTGTTTCTGTTTTATCATAATTTCTCCCTTGTCTATGCTGTCTTTGCTAAATTTTCACTAACCAATAATGCTGAAAAAGTGGGCTTTCTAACAATGAGGTAAAACACTGAAAATGGGATCAAGGAACAGGCTTCAAACTGATCCTTACATGGAAGGGAGGAAGGGAGGAAGGGAGGAAAGGAGGAAGGGAGGAAGGGAGGAAGGGAGGAAAGGAGGAAGGGAGGAAGGGAGGAAAACCTTGCTATGAAGAGCAATGAGTAAAATATTTTACACTCTATTTTTATCAGTACATAAGGACAAAAAATAAAAATAAAATAAAAATAAAAAATGCCTTCCAACAGTGCAATGGTTGAATGCATTTATGTAATATAAACAACATTATTCTTTGCTTTTTCTACACAGTCCTCTCTGGTCATGCTTTACATCCAGAATGTCCCAATGGAAGAAAGCAAACGACACCGGTCACTTCAGAGACAACTGAAGTAATAAAACACAACTTAACTCTGAACCACTTTTCATGACTGTCAGAGTTATCACGTTAATTGTTAAATAGGATTTTCTACAAATATACAACATATAAAAACTGTTAAATATATAACTTTAGGCTTTTCAAAATACATTTAATGATCTCTTTCAAACAAGTGTTACTTTTGTTTTCTCTTTAATTTGCTTTCTGGTGCTAAATGGTGTATCAGATGAGACATAGGCCACAGATGACCAAACATGCTCTTTGCAAATACTGTATTATCCAACTTTAACTATCAAAAATGGAACTGTAGAAGAGGCATGTTTAACTGGTTAAAACGGAAAATGATTTTAGTACGAGAAAGTCAATCTAAGTACAGAGGAATAAAGGTGCCGTGTAGACAGTTTGTGTTTCTTTTTGTCCAAATTTTTCAAACATAGGTCATTTTTTCTCAGTGCTCCATTATGTTCTCTTGAACATGGTATTTCAAGAGCAGGTCTCTGAGTTAGTTTTACTTCAGCTTTCCATAAAGACTTCTGCTGGACAACATTTCAGCTTTGTGAAAGCTGGAATCATGTCTTTGTGGAGACCTCCTTCAATTTTATGACATAACTCTCTTAAGAGTAAGATTGTGTCCACTTTAAAATAGATTTTGCTCTTTGGTCTATTGTAAATACTGAAAGTATAAGAAAATAAAAGCAATTCAGACAGTTTAGGGCACAAGAAGAGTTTCTCTTTTGCACCTCAGTGTCCTCCCATAGGCAAAACAGTCTTCTCTAAGGCTGATTGGGATGATACTCTTCATTGTAGCAGACTCTTCGGATTGAAACATGTAGGTAACAGCAAGTCCAGCAGTGGTGTATAACGCAGATGAAACGTTAACCATGAACTTTTTTGTATTGCTAATGCCCAAGCATATCTCTTTTTCTATATTCCTTAGTCCAGTGATCCTTAGAATGGCAGAACAAACTTTAGCTCATAATGCAGAGGAATTATGCTGTCATTCATGAGATACAGAGAAACAGACAGTTGAGTTGATGACATATAACAGATGATGATCAACAGCAGTGAAACTTGACTAAGTTAAGTAGCTCACAGAGAGCCTAAACCACTCCTACGAGGATTCTGTGTTGCTGCATTTGTCAGGAGACCTGTAAATTGATAAGAACAAATGTGTCAGTGTTTTAATTTACAATTCTGCTTATCTTTGTTGTCCATTATCATAAAATACACTGTACTGAGATTTTTCAAGGAGACAGTTAATGAATTAGAAGATATTTATTTTGCACAGCATGTTTCCTGAGGAAAAAAATATGAAAAACCTATATTTTATTTTAAAAATTTATGCTTTATTAATTATTTCTAATAAATTATAACTTACAATAACTTCAATGCCATCTAATTTCTACTAAGTTTCATGCACATTCTTTCTCATAAAAATCACAGAAAGTTCTTTTACACACATTAAAGTTACAAATAACAACGTCAAATATACACGGTGATTAGGATTGCTTTTACTTTTTATGTTTAAGATGTAATGAAAAATGAACTTGAAAGCCATATATTAAAAATGCAAAGATGTTTGTACTGGAGGCTTTTCTGCAGTTAAGTTTCCAAAGGGCACTAGAGTGTGCCTAATTTAATCAATACTGCCCTCTAGTGATGCTGTTACAAGTGCAAATTAATGTAAATAATGGCTATTAATAGTCAATTTAATCAGAAAATTTAGTTACACACCAGGAAAAAAAGAACAAAAAACAAACAAACAAAAAACCCAAACAAAAAACCAAAAAAAATCCCTGAAAAAATCCCCAAACAAAACACAAGATAATAAAAATGGGCAAAGTACTGCCCAACGAACCTGTTGCAAAGAAAATTGAATGGAAGCAGTATTTCAAATGTGAAACAGAACCAAAGTTCACACTATGAAAGAAATCAAGAGTACTGGAAGACAGCACAAACACAAACGAGAAAATAATAACTTATTTACGCAACAAAGAGCCAGTAACTCATGCTCACCCAAAATATGAGTTTAGAAATAGTTTTAAAGTTCCATAGACTCTGTATACACCAATATGTTGTGGGGTGTATTAAGCAAGCATGATTGTTACAAAATGCTGTTTGAATTTTCAAACACTATATTCTGCTTTGGCATTGTTCTGTCTCCAAGTAGTCAGAACTGTTATTACTGATGGAAATACCATGCAAAACTCCATAAAATACTGAACAATGAATGTAAAAAAGTAAAACAAATAAGAAAACTCGATTCAGTTGGTTTAAGTCATATATTAAATATTGCATTTTTAGCCTAATCTTCAGAGCAGTACATGAAAGAAAAATCTGCCTCCAAATCAATTTAGTGACAGCTTGAAACATATGGATCTCTATATATATGTATGTAGAAAGAAAGAACGAAAGAGAGAGAGAGAGGCAGATAGACAGATGAATACTTCCTTACAAGGCATAAAGTGTATGTCATAGATTTCTGCTTTTGTCCTCTCACCTTTTCCAGGAAAAAACACCCCAGAAATCTTGCAAACAGCCTTTCCTTTTCGGACTAGTGATCAGATCTCCAAACCACATGGCCTCAGACAGGCTGAAGGCAAAAAACCTGGTTGATTATTGTGATATATTCCCCTTCTTAAATATACTTTCAGCAAGAGAAATAATGTTTTGCTTCTATTAATTGCCCTCTTTCCCCTTTAAACTCTTTCTTGAACTTCCTGCCATGCCCTCTATTTTTCTTCCCACTAGAAAAGAACACAACTTTTAAGGCAGTAACACTTTCTATGTTGCAAGAAACAAAGCAAACAATTTATGGTTTATTAGGTCTGAAAGTAAACTGCTATGTGTTAAAAATTAGTTTGACAGCTCCATCTTTCCTTTATTATGCCAGAATGGCCCACAGCTAAAAGCAACAGCGTAAACTGCTGATGGACTGTATGTTCAGTGTTTTCATAGTGTATTTCTCTACCATACTGGTCCCAGGAAGAAGAGAGAATTCAGGTACAATGACATACATTCAGAGATAACCTGCTGCTTTGTAATTTTATGGGGATAAAAGCTTCCTTCCTTCCTTGCTATCCTTGTCTCCACCTTCAACACCCCTGCTGCATGAATATGGTATTAACACTTTAAAAGAAGACGAGAAGAGGGGAGAAAATTATGCACTTTAAAAATGCTCGGGAAGAACATAGAGCAGACTTGAAATAAAGTGAATACAGGAAGAAGAACAGATTAGAGAACAGGAGGTAAATTTACAACTTTGGACAATGACAGGAGAAAATGAAATGAAAGGGGGAAAATGCATAGGTTAGTTGGGGAAGTACAAACATCTCTTACTAATGAAGGCATGAAAAAGAAGTAAGATAGGTAATAAGAATAACAGATAAAAAGAAGAGAGAAGATAAGAGAAAGCGTGATGAGTCCAGAGAAGAGGAAGAGAATGCACACCTACCCTCCCACCTCCTGTTTTTCCCTTTTGTTCCTCATTACAGGTAAATTAATCACTCCCCAGAAAAACAGACAGATCAAATAAGAGAAAAGAGGGATTCCTAAAAAAAAATAAAAAGTACTCATTTACTGTTTATAGTAATAGTTCAATCCATAGAATAGAATAGTAGAATCAGTTAGGTTGAAAAATGCTTTTAAGACCATCAAGGCCACCCAAGGACTACCAAGTCCACCACTGAAACATGTCCATAAGGACCACATATACACATCTTTCAAATACTTCCAAGGATGGTGATTCAAGGACTTCCTTATGTAGCCTCTTCCAAGGCTTCACAACCCTTTTAGTGAAGAAATTTTGACTAATATCCAATATAAACCTCTCCAGTGCAACTTGAGGGTGATACCACTCATTCTGTTGCTTGTTACTTGGGGAAACAGACTAATTTCCTTCTGGCTACAACCTCCTTTCTGGGCAATAAGGTGTCTCCTGACCCTCCTTTTCTCCAGCCTAAACAATCTCAGCTCCCTCATCCACTCCTCAAAAACCTTGTGCTCCAGACCTTTTCCAAGATTTGTTGCCCTTCTCTGGACATGCTCCAGTACTTCATTGTCTGTCTTGTAAGTGAAAGGTGCAAAACTGAACACAGTATTTGAGGTGTGGCCTCACCAGTGGTGGGTACAGGGGTATAATCACTACCCGGTCCTGCTGACCATACTATTGTGGATACAAGCCAGGATTCCATTGGCTTTTCTGGCTGCCTGGGCACAGTTAGCTCATGTTCAGCTGCTGTTGACCAGCACTCTCAGTTCCTTTACTGCTGGGTGGTTTTCCATCCACTCTTCCCCAACACTGTAGCACTGCATAGGGTTGCTGTGATCCAAGTACAGGATTAGCCACTTCACCTTGTAGAACCTCCTATACTTGTCTTCAACCTACTGATCCAGCCTGTCCAGAGCCCTCTGCAGGGTTCTGCTACCCTCCGGCAGAAAAACACTTCCATCCAACTTGGTGCCATTTGTGAACTGACTGAGGGTGCACTCAATGCCCTTGTCCAGATCACTGATAGAGATATTAAGCAGAACTGGCTCCAGTACTGAGCACTGGGGAACACCACTAACAATTGTCTGCTAGCCAGATTTAATTCTATTCACCACTATCTGGGCTCAGTCATCCAATATTTTTTTTATCCAGTGAAGGGTGCACCTATCAAAACAGCCAATTTTGCCAGGAGAATGCTGTGGAAAACCATTTCAAAGGCTTTACTGAAGTTAAGGTAGACAACATCTGCAGTCTTTCCCTCATTTACTGAGTAGGTAGCTTTGGCATTAGATGAGGCTGGTCCAGCAGGTCAATGTTTTTCATAAACTGATGCTGGCTGGGCCTGATCCCCTGTGCACATGCCACAGGATAACACTCAGGATGATCTGCTCCGTGACCTTCCTTGGTACCAAAGTCAGACTGAAAGGCCTGTAATCTACTACATGAAAGCCAAAGGTGACAGTTCTGCTGACCTCCATCTTTACTTCTATAAGAATTGAAAACGTGAATTGAAACACATAAGAAGTACCCCTTCCCTAATAGGCAAGTTTAAAGTAAAATGGTGCTCTTGATGGCTTTTTGGCAGCAATTTTTAGAACATTAATTAGCTCATCAGATTGCAATAATAACTCTAAATCAAATAACTACTTACATAAAACTGCTTCAAAGCCTGGGAAATTTGTTTTTGCATTGTTTTGATTATTTTTTTCCTTCACTTAGAAAATTTGTAGCAGCATCAAAATAAAGAACAACTGCATAACTATAACATGGAACATTTTTTCTGTTCATAGACAGAACTCCTGTCATTTCTAGGTACCAAGGCACATGTCTGTTTGTCACTGACTTCTGTGAAGTCAGAATTTCTTCCCAGCACTTCAAACAGCAGTTTCTGCTTCCTTTGGAAGGAGCCAAATATTTGGGCTGTAAGTTTGAGTTTCTTCAAATTTGAGGTACTGAGCAGGCATCTAGTACCAGAGATTAAAATACTACTCTATATTTTCTGGCTGTTTATATGGGGGAAGTCCAAGCCCCTGTGTGTTTCACAGGAATCTGCTCAAAAGGAAAACAAATTTTTCTGCTAATAATCCAAAACATAAGAAGCAATACAGTTCACATGATCATATACATGATCATGTATTGTTCTTGGCTGGCTTGAATATGTCCTGAGAGTATTTGGCTTATTAGAGCAATTATAACACAGTACACTTAATTTGTCTTATTCTGGAGGGAGTAGAATAAGGGTCAATCTACCCCCAGCTGTGTACTAATGGCATATAAACCATTTTATTTCTTCATTTTTTATGGTCAAAACAAAGGAAAAAAAGTTATGCAAGTCACCTTAAGAAGATAAGAATATATGATTCTTTGCTGACTTACACAGGCTTTCCACCAAAAGAAACCTCCACATCTTTCAGTGTAGTATCTAGGATTTAACTGACTGACAAAAACTTTTGAATTTCACATCACAACCAGAAAGTTGAGCCAGGCTTACTTCAAGTGGCAAATACTTTCAGTTAGGATTGAGTTTCAAGTGTGTCTTGACTTTTTACTTTATTTGGAATCCACATAAATACCAACAATTCCACATCAAGCCTGATAAAACTTTAACAGTTTCATCTGCTTTTTACTCTGTGTTTTTAGAATAAAGAGTTCACCAAAGCTGGGTATTTTTGCTACAGTAGTCAAGTGCTCTTGCATGACTACCTATTGAAATCACATTGGCACTCTTTGATGGCAATTCTACCTGTCCTGTTTCCAGACCTGATTTCTGGAAATTTTCTGGATATCCACAAAGTAATTGGTTATATTAAAGATGTTTCAGTGTTGTTTCAAAACTGAACTACTTGGTTGTTTTGCACTTTCAACTGCAGTCTTATGCCTCTGTGAGCCTGAGGATACCGTATGGCATCCATCAGTGCAAACAGATTTTTTTGTTTGGGTTCTTTTTACACAAAGAAAATTTCACAGAGGTGGATGCAGGTTGAACCAGTCTCCAACTCACAAATCTACTCCTAATAGAAACAGTTCCAAACCTTTTGCCAACTGACTGTAAGTCAGATAAACAACATGTCTTTCCCCTCTGCTTCTGTGGCTCACAGTTCTAGGTCCCTAAACAACTAAGCATATATGATGCAGACAGAAAGATGTAAAAGCATTAAAATGCCCTAGGAAAACATTACACTACCTTGCAAGATACTTCCTGCTTTATGGGAATAAAAATGTAAATTTCTGGTGATGACTCAAGGAGTAGCAATGACCTGTTTCATTCATGGGAACTCCCATAATCCCTCCTGAAAATTTATTTTGTTTCCCTCCCTTCCTCTCCTTTTCACCACCCTGTTCATATACACAAATTGATTTGCTTAGTCTTCAGAAAATAAAACGGCAAGTTAATTTAACTCTAAAGTATCTGCAACTATTAGAAAAAAGAAAAAGAAACATGAATGCTGCTCTACTTAATGATGTATTCTGTCTCACTGAGCCAGCCACAGGAAGAAAAAATTCAGAGTTCAAAAAACTGCAGAACTAGGAGTTATAAGACTGAACAAATTTATTGTCGTTTTTCTGGGTGAATATTTATAAAAAAGAAGTCTAATGTATTAGGTAGTGTATATATATGCAGGTATATTTTCCTGTGCTGCACTCCAACAAAGTAGCATTCCTGAGTTACAGGTAGAAGAATCCCATTATCAGCCACCTCAAAAAGAACATGCCTTTTCTTTTAACACCCATTGTTTGTTTCTTTTCACTTCTACTATTCAAACCTGACACAGAAAGAAGTGTTTATTCTAAATCCGAGACTCCTTGCAAAAGATATTTTTCCCCAATAACTATTTTATTATCAGTGTGTTTCAAAAAAACCCAGAAAGTCTCATTTCCCCTTAAATAACACTTCTACTCCTATCTTCTCAACTTCCCCTGCCCATCTGCCAGGGCTATCACCATGATCATTAATTTCCTTTTCTGTTAAAACCCTTTTTGTCTCATATTACCTTTTTTTTTTTCTTACAAGATCTTGGAATACACTGGGTCAGATCGTACATTCTTTTCTTCTTCTGAATTGCCTATTGTTTCATAAGCAATAGCAGTGAAGGAAGTGGGACTTTTGTTATAATTAGATAATCCTTACAATGACTGAAAATGTTAGAACCACATGTTTTAACCCAGCTGAAGTACATTTGAACTTGGCTCATGTAGGTAGCCCTTATTTAAGAGCTCAGCCTTAGGCGTGTATAATACTGCAAGCTTGCTGTGTGGCATCTGAGCATATGCTAAGGAAAAGAATGGCGGTGGCAGAATCACAGATTCACTTAGATTGGACAAGGCCTCTAAGGTCATCAGTTCCAATCTTTATCATCACCTTGTCAACTAGGCTATGGCACTAAGTATCACATGCAGATTGTTATCAAACACCTCCAGGAATGGTGACTCCACCACCTCCCTGCACAACCTATTCAATGCTTGACAAATTCCTTCTGTGAAAAAATTCCTTCTGACCCCCAACCTGAGCCTTACCTGGTGCATCTTGAAGCTGTGTCCTCTCCTGTCACTAGTTGCGTGAGAGGGTGAACCCCACCTTTCTACAGCCTCCTTGCAGATACTTGTAGAGAGCAATAATGTCACCCCTGAACCTCTTTTTCTCCAAGCTAAACACCCCCAGCTCCCTTAGCTGCTTCTTACAAGGAGCTCCTTGTGCTCCAGACTCTTCACCAGCTCCATGCCTTTCTCTGGACATGCTCCAGCACCTCAATGTCTTTCTTGCAGTGAGTGGCCCATAACTGAACACAGGATTCAAGGTATGGCTCATCAGTGCCAAGGACAATCACTGCCCTGGTCCTGCTGGCCGCACTGCTATTAGACACTGGCCTTCTTGGCCATCTGGGTTCATTGCTGGCTCATGTTCAGCCATGAGGACTTGCACCCCATTAGTCCAGAAGAGAAAGACAACAGCAAGGGTATCTGTCCTCGGAACATTCAAAGCCCTTAGATACAAAGGTGATCATGGGATATTTTTGCCAAAGTAGCATTTAAAACTGTTGTGGATAACAAAAGAGCAAGGCAGGTCTCATTTTGCCCCCTGTGAAAGTCTAAAATCAGCTCCTTCAAGCAACATGGGTGGAAAGAAGGAAGAATGAAGTACATCACACATCTTATAAGGTTCAACAATGCAAAGCAGTGTGTTTTCATCTCTCATGTGCTGGCTAAATACTAAATACGCTTAAAAAAAACTCCAGCTAAAGACCTTAAGCAGGTAACTCAATTTTATCTGATTTCTTTCTGCTCTTTTAAATTGGTTAGAGGTATGCACACATACGAAGGTTTACAGCAGATAAAACTAAGGAAGATTTGTAACTGGTGTGGAATTGAAAACATGAAAAAATTACTACTTCTACGTCACCCTTTTACTCTTCAAATAAAAAGCAACTGCAAGATTAGCATGATTTAAAGTGTCTAAGAATAGCCATGGGCTTTCCTCAGGATACTGAAAAAATAACCTGAGTTATTTTGTATTTATATATTTATCTATATTTTTATATATATATATTTATAACCATTTCTGACACTTTTCTCTAAGGTAGGAGACAAGTTTAGATTAAATCACCAATGTATCTACAAATTTATTTTTTGTTTAAATGCAATAACTTAGTTTTTTCTGAATTTTGAATGTTCATACCTATATACCTATACTGAAAGCATAGTCTTTATAAACTAACAAATCTTATCAGCTATAAGCTTAATTACATTGTCTTCTTGTGAAAAATAGTGATTTAAATATTTCTGTCTACTAATAAATCTAATAAATACAATGATCTTCCATAAAATAATGCTACAATTGAAACAATAGAAGAGTATTTTATTAAGAGGGTGATGTGACTTTTAAAGTTTAAAAAATAATCTTGTCTATAGTTAAATTTACTAGCCTACATCATGGAAAAAAAGGGAAAAAAATCCAAAAAAGGACATCATCCAGTACTGAAGTCCACACACAAATATAAGAATTAATTTTTCTTTTTTATTACAAAGTTTGTTCAAGGACATCTGTCTGATTGACAGGTAGTTGGGCTGAAGCAAAGTTAGTCTTATACTCATTAAAACTGGAACTGTTTTACTAAAACTGATTCTGAAAATAGTTGAATAGTACATCAAAAATGCAAAATGTTTTGAGAGGGAATATTTAGGATATTTCACCTATTAAAAGAGCTAATTCTGACTTTAAAAGCATGAGCTTTAAATCAGAAGTTCAACTGCTAGTAAAGGAAATGCATAGTTAATATTCACCAGTGATGTACTTTGTCTGCTTTATGTACTCCATTTGACAAATGATTGTTTAAGAAAGCAGTCATATTCCACATCATTCCAGAAACCAATGTAGCATTATAAATGACTTCTGACAAGCAATCTTTATAAATATTTTGTGTATGGGATATAATTTTTTGTCTTTAGAATTACTCTGCTTAGCCTTTGTCTAGGACTTGAGGAGAAAGAAATAAGTGGACATTTATGGGGAATTAGAGTAGAGGAGGAATACATATGTCAAGTAAGAAGAATGCAGGAGGGTTTTCTATTCTCTCAGAGACATGTTTGAAAACAAGAGCAGGAACATACACAATATTTTTCTGTAGAAATTACACATAGACACCCACTGAAAGCAGAAGAGCAAGAGTGGTCTTCAACACAGCTGTAGGTAGGTATGTAAACAGAAGAAAGTCTATCACTGCTCTTAGTCCTTACAATCTCTGCAAAGTAAAAATTCTCTGAAGGCAAAATTTTCTAAAAGAGAATTGTTACTCAGTCTTCTAATATATATATGTAAAACAAAATAAGCATACAATAGCATAAATTGTTCAGTTTTTTAAACCTTGATCCTATTCACTTTGCAAACCCAAAATGTCCTGGACTAACAGATTTTTACATCCTTGTTAACAGGTTTATAAGATTTAGTTCCCAGCCTTAAAGACGATTTCCAAAATGAGAAAAAACTTTCCCTAAAACATTTCACGACAGAAACAGCAGGGTTCTTCATGAAAGTGAAATGGATATTCTTCAAAAAGTTAACTATTGTGGTTATGTATAATTTTGTGTTTTAATGCTGGATGGTTTGTTCCTTCCCCCAGGGTGGTGGCTCTGCCTGGATTGTATCCACTTACTTAGCTGTCAATCTTTCCCTTACCCTGCCCCTTCTTCTGTTCCCTATCAATCCCCCAATCTTCGACACCTTATTAGTTGTTTAGGTTGCTCCCCTCTCCCTATGTTTCTTTATTGGTTCTAGTATTGTAATTCCCACCTTG